>PVKZ01001412.1:0-202830 GCA_004027375.1 Macroglossus sobrinus | reverse complement strand
TGATTTTTTAAATTGGGTGTTAAGCAGAACAACCATTTACTGACCTACAGTTACTTGTAAATCAGACAATAATCCTTATGTAGACAGAGGTAATTGTGTTTAGTTAAGGATATGATAAAGAATAATATAATGTAGTCTAAGTGCTCATTAAATTATGAAACTTTAGAGTTCTGTAATGATTACAGACTTTGAAGTTCCAAAGTTCTGGATTTGACTAATGTCTAGTGTTACTAACTAACTGAGTGACCTGCCAGAGCCTGCCGGCTAAGATCGAACAGTTCCCAAGAGGGGGAGTGAGGATTGAGAAAAGAGTGAAAAAGAGAGAGATAGAGACAAAAGATAGAGTCGGGAGGGCTCACAGTGAATACTGTGGTGCCAAGTTTATTTAACACAGCCTATTTATAACCTTGACAATGCATGAAAAACAAAACCCACACACCTGTAAACAATTGCTTGACATTTACATAACTTCTCTCACCTGTTTTCCATTAAGCCAAACTGCCTCCACCTGCATAGAGTATCCATTAAGCCAAACTTCCTCCATCTGCACGGAGCCCGTCTGCTCTGCAAACTTCTAGCTTGCAGGCAACTTTAACCGGGTCTGTAGGGCTTTCAGCTGTATGGCATTCAGCTATAGGACATTCGGCAAGAATGGCTCCCAACAGTGACCTCAGGTTAATAATTTAATTCCGGTTTCCTCGCTGGTGAAATGGGACTATTGATGATTATTTTGCAGAGTTGTTGTAAGGAATTGAGATGATGCATGTAAAATGCTAAGTATAGTGCCCAGCATATACCAATAATAAAAAGAACTATCCTTTTATTAAGTACTTACTATGTGCTACGTACTGTGGTAAAAAATTTAATTAATCCTTTAATTAATCCTTTAACTCAATCTTAATGAAAATCATCATTTTGTACACTGATTGCACGAGTTAGCAACCCAAAAGTCCTCTAGATAAGAATCAAATACAGTTAGTCTGCTTCCAGAATCCATACTCTCATTTGCTATGCTCCTAGTGTTCCTCCTACATAAGGCATACTAGCAGAGGAGTTGAATTAATGACAGTTTTAACTGTTAGAGATCACACAACAGAAGACCCTCAAATGACATCATTTTTGTTATAGAAACATTTTTAAAAAGAATTGCTTTATGGTTATTTAAAAATCCAACAACAGCAGTTTTATTTCAGAAATATGATAGTTGACTTTTTGGTGCCATGATTCATTCTATGATCATCCTTGGTTACTTTTTGTTTTGTTTTGCTTTAAAACATCTTAACACAGGTTGGACTAGAAGCAGATCTGGGGCTTCTTTTTAAGTAAGGTCCTGCCTCTGCTCTTATTACCCATACTAAAAACTGTTCGTTCTCAGGTTAGTGTAATTTATTACTGCATAAGAGGACAGTAGAGCTGAGCCCAGATAAGCTAGTAAGATTTTCTGTCACTTCCCAGTCAAAATTTAATAATAAGCAGATTCTTGTTATGACATGACTCATATGCAGATTTGGATATAATGTTAGTCAACCTAAGTCTTCCAAAACATAATAAGGATATATGCCAAAGCCTCAAATAATATGGTTAGTCTATAATACAGGTATCAGTCCTATTTTGGGAGACTAAAGTTGTAAAGTATGAAGGTGTTATAACTCTGAGTTCATTGCTGTAATAGAGTTTGTTGCACTATAATTGTTTAAAACATATATTGAAGAGCATATGACTGAGATAAAAAAAAAATGGAGCAGCAGGAGAGAAGAAACAAATTTAATTTACTCTTTACTCTTACTTTCAATAAAGGTTACTTGGAATTTATACATTCTGTACAGGAGATGTTTGAGGCTTTAGAAAACTTGACTTATATATATATCTGTTCATTACTTATTCAACATATATTTATTAAATGTCTAAGACCATGTGTTATAAACTGGGAAAACTAAAGTGAGCAAAACAGGCAGCATGATCTCATGGAGCTCATAGTTTAGAGGGAAAGGTGGGTATTTGTTGCTTCAGAAAAAAACCTGCAGATTAGGGCAATTATAATGGGTGAAGAATGCTACAATATTATTTAGAATCAAGATGTGTCTTTGATGAAGTGGTATTTGAACTGAGTTTTGAGGGTTGAGTAGATATTAGCTAAGTAAAAGGAATAATAAAGTTACCTAGTGAACATCTAGAAACCTTTGTGTTAGTACTGAAGGAAACAGAGAAAAAATGTGTTAAAATGAGTCTGAGAATGAGAGGCTCAGTCTAGCAGATTGTTGTTTTTCGCATTAAAGATGTCTTCATTAAAAAATAAATGGGAAGATACAGGAGAAAATTTTGCATAAAATACGTGTGTTATTTCATTAAATTTTTTTTAAAAAACCCTCACATTTAGAAATAAACCACTTTTCAAGCAGTCTAGCTTGATAAAAAATAAAAAGTAAAACTCTGCATCCTTACTCCACCTCCCCAGTCCCATTCTTTGAAAACATTAGTGGTCATTATTTCTCTGTATCAACAGTCCTCAACCTTTTGGCACTCCTGAGAGCATCTAATGCCTGATGATCTGGGGTGGAGCTGACTTCATATGCATGGGTTTATTTCTGGGGTCTCTATTCTGTTTCATTGATTTATGTCTGTTTTTATGCCAATACCATATTGTTCTGATTACTATAGCTTCAGAATATAATTTGAAATCAGGGGGTGTGATGTCACCAACTTTGCTTTTCTTTTTTAGGATTGACTATTTGGGGTCTTTTGTGGTTCCATGCAAATTTTAGAATTGCTTATTCCATTTCTGTTTTAAATACCATTATATTTCTGAGAGGGATTTTATTGAATCTGTAAGTATGAACATTTTAACAATATTAATTCTCTCAATTTAAGATCATGAAATATCTTTCCATGTATTTATGTCTTCAATTTCTTTCATAAGTGTCATAATTTTCAGTATACAGAATTTCAACCTTCTTAGATATTTTATTATTTTTTGATGAAATTCACCTTTTTTTTAATGGCATTTGTGTTGTACCTGGAATTCTATATTGACAGTTTCTTTATCTCTCAGTAAATTAACATTTTGAAACTAATCATAAAAAAATAAACATTTATTGCAATATTTTTATTTTTAATATATCAAGCTAAACCTAATCTTAATTAGTACAGCAGATATATTATTTTTAAAAAAATGATTTGCAGCAATTCAATTAAATAAAGAGAAGAATAAAAAAATGAGAGGCTTTTAGAAGAGAGAGCTCAGGGGACTCAATAAATTGGAGTCTTTTAAGATTTAAGAACAGATTTAGGGTGTCATATGAGTGAACAAATTGACAGGATAGAGGATTATATTAAGAGAGTGGGATGTTTGAGTTAGTGATTTTGGAGGTAGAACAGTTCTGAGCTAAGTAGCCACCCCATAGGACATTTAGGAACTAGAGGTTTGGTTTTAGCACATTTCTTATGCAAGCATATAAAATAATACAAGAATAAAAAAATGACTTAAAGATTTGATTCTCTTGTTGTTTATTACTTTATACAAAGAATTACAGTAGAATCTATTAAGAAAGCATTTGGATAGATTTGAGTTTGTACCATTACATGTTTTTTCTCTTTCTTTTATTAAATCAGTAGCTTTACTAATTGATTTTTTAAAAATATACTCTTAACCATTATAAAGTACTCAAGGAAATGGCTGTAAACTAATCATTGATGGCATTTTTTTTAGAAAAATATTTTGTAAGAAGATACCTAGAAAGGAGTCTGTAGGTATTACTAATATTTTCCTGTATGTATATAGCTTTTGGTTTTTAAAATAGCTTTATTGAATTATATTTACATTTCATAATATTTATTCATTTAAAATGTACAATTCAATAATTTTTAGCAACTTTACCCAGTGCTGCAACTATCACTATAAATCAGTTTTAGAACATTTCTATACCCCTAGTAAATTCTCTCATGATTGTGTGCAGGTAATCTCTGTACTCCTATTCCCAGACGATCACTAATCTACTTTCTGTCTCTGCAAATTTTCTTTCATGGATATTTCATTTAAATGGAATCATATATATTATCTCTTGTATCTGGCTTCTATCACTTTACATAAATGTTTTAAAGGTTTATTAATCTTGTAGCATATATTAGTATTTCATTCCCTTTTATTGTCAATTAATATTTTACTGTAAGGGTATAATCATTTATTTAGCTATTCATCAATATACTAAAGGAGACAGTTTGGATATTGATTTCAGATTCTTCTTCTTTTCTAATATAGGCATTTAAAGCTAGATTAGGAACACTAAGCAGTACTTCAGCTACATACTATAAATGTTGATATGTTTTGCTCTCTCTATTGGCATTTTGAAAATGTAATGATGACAGAGTCAAATTGATAAAAGTTTCAAGGAAATGAAGTTCACAAACAACACAGCTACTCCCTGCAGCAGGATCAACACCATGACCCTGGTTTTAGGTCACCAGGTCTGAAGTTACAGGAATGCCACTGTTTATTAGAACTCTACTGCTGAAATGTGCTTTTAATACTTTATCAGTATTAACATAAAAGAACCAATAAGAAGAACAAAGAACACATAGGAAATCACTCATTCTGACTCATTCACTCCTTATTTGGAAAGTGAGTAATGACCTATCACGACTGTGTAACTTCTGTAGGAACAAAGCATCAGGTGAAACTCCAAGTACTGTGTCATATCATAGAGAATATATTTTATAACTATGCAGAAACAGTTTACAAATAATAGATTGTTTTGTTACTTGTTTAAACAGCAATTCTTAAGATGTATAACATTCTACACTAATTAGCATAATTTAGTTGCAACATTTTTTATTAGCAGCTTGTCTGTATTGGTATATGTGACAATACAATTCATTTTAATATTTTGATTCCTGGTCTGTCATTTCCACATATAGTCAAAAAATTTAGGCAACTGTCCAAAGTAAAAAAAAAAAAGTGAAATTACCTTGCTAGCTATTATAATGATGCTATTTTAGTGTAAGCACCGATAATGCTACAGTCCAACAGGATATTCTAGGGCTGATGTGTAGTTAATTGGCAAGTGAACATGTAAAATAAGTTAAAGAGCGCATTTCGTCTCTAAGTGTGTTGACTGCAAATACTTAGATTTTCATTTTCTTTGATTTTTTGCAGCTTAAGAAATATAATTTAAAAAATAAATTTCTTTATTTTCAAAATAATTTAGTATTCTCAAGAATCAATAATTTGGAAATATGCTTAAATTATTTTTTTAAAATTAGTTTAGACATATGGCACAATAATCGATAATTAAACAATTATATTTATATATTTAATAATTGTTAGGAATTATTTCATAAAAATAAAGCTACTACTCTATACATTTGCTACATGAGCATAAAAATTTATAAAATTATTTTAAGATTTGTTTCAACGGGATTTAATGTTTTTTCTAAAAGCACCCCACATAATATTTATAAAATTTTTGATCAGAATCCCATAATATCATTCTGACCAATCAATATCCAATCCTCACTGAAGATCTTTTCTCTTTTCTAGGAATCCTAGAATGTAGCCCATGTAGAATGCATTTCCCAGACTCTTGGCTGGCCAGGTAGAAGATAGTAGTTAGGAGAGCAGAAGGGGAAAGAAACACAGGTGTTTCTTCTGCTCTTCTTCTTTGTTTCACAATCATGCTTTCTGCTGTGAGAGTCCTATAGCAGCTCTTCATCTAGAGCTCAAACTCCTACCTGGTTTCAGAATCTCTATTTTCCCCTCTTGCCCCCTCAGCTCCAAAGGTAGTGACAACTTCTTGTTCTAGCGAGTCTTTGTATGCCTCATCATCTCTCGTTTGGTCCTTTACTCTGTGCAAATCTCTATGAGTAGTCCCTAATTTTAAGTATCTTTATTTGAACATTTGGGGTAAAATCTATCCTGTCTCATACAACATATATTCGGGGCATTTTTATCTTGCTACTCAACTAAATGTCCTTGGACACACAAAGAAATTATACATCATTCAGAATAGCCTAGATCACACTGTTGTAAGGAAAAAATATATATATTTATATATGTAGAAAATATATACATGCACACACATATACACTAAATGTCAGTACCTTAAATGCAGAGGTTTACTTCTTGCTTATATTAAATGCCTATTTTGAGGAAACATCTGCATGTTAGAGAGAAAGGTGAATTAGAGCTCCATGGGGTTTGCATGATAAATTAAATGTTCTGGTCTGTAAGTGACACACGTCAATGCTCCCCACAACTATTTGGCCACAGAACTAGTCACATGATCCCACTCAAACAAAAAGGAGCAGAAAACCTAATCTTATCATCTCCCTGGAGAGCTAAAAGCAAAAAAGTATTTGGCAAATAGCACCAATTACTACTAAATCTGTTCCATTACCACATATTCAGCTCATGTTACCCCAAAGGCAAAATATTCTCCCCTTTCCAAGGGACAGCCCCAAAATTCTGTCCTGACATGTATTACATCAAAGTCAAGGTTGTCTAGACAGTGGCTAAAAGTCTTTAGGTTCAGGTGGGAACATGACCCCTCTCTTGGTCCGTAGACCAATGAACTGCCCCTTTAAATATTTGTATCTAAAGGTAGAATGGGACAGAAAAATAAATAAATAAATATTCATCTCATTTGAAAAAAGGAAAAATGAGGAACATGCTGTTGTCGTTAGTCAAATGCAATTCTGAATGTTTATGGGACAGACATTTTGAAAATCACCTCTACCCAGAGGTAGGGTTGTTTCTTGTCTGGACTTTAATTTTTCTCCCTGGAGTGCCTGACTTCAATGATCTCTGGTCTTATTATGAGCAATTCTTCATTTTTTATGATTCTCCTTGGCTGTATCTGAAATAGATATTGGAACATATTTTCTCTTTGGGGACCAAACAGCTTTCTAGGCCCATTTTTTTTTTTTTTTCCATTGAAGGCTAGGCACCAAAGCTTTTTTCACTTCTTATGCAGTCACATTTTCTTTTCATCCTGGCTGATGGGTTTTTTTTTAGGCAGTAAAACTCTCAAAGACGAGTAGCTTACAGTATATTTGATTCAATTTACTTTATACATTAATAATTACATCTACAGTTATTTTCTAGACGTGTTCTTTAAATTTGCTATACTTGTCTGTTTTCTAGTCTCATGTTTTTCCCTTTCTCAGTTTTAATTCTGGCTTTGAAAGCTGAGCCATACAATTAGTCTTATTTCCCTGAGATATTTGTTTATTTAAGAAGATTTATTTAATTCTAACATTTTAATTGATCATTACTCTAAAACACCTCATTCTGTCCTAATATTTTAACAGTGCCTGTGGCATCTATGCACTGACATATTTTTAATGTTTGTAAAATGTTCCAAAATCTGGGTTTATCTGATGATTTAAATTAACATTTTGGGTAGGAATACTAGAGATGGTTTATAGTCTTCCAATTGCATTGGAAGCAGAGTTTACCACCCCCAAATATGGTTATTTTTAAGAAACAAATGATTCAGGAAAACCTTTGACCTTCCACCTAACTACCTAAAAGAATTTAGATAGACAACCCACTCAAGGAAGGGTGATATCATCATAGATAACCACAAATTAATATAAACTAGTATGTGTAGGAAGAAACTTAACAAGGCCTATTTAATCAAAGTCCTCTTTGTGTCCCATTGTTAAACATGGTCTACTAAATATTTATCAAACATTTGCTTTGCCATCTGCATGTGAATTGCCTTCCTGCCGTTTGAAGTTCCAAGTCACTAAACCCTTTTTTTCTTCTTAGCTCAAGGTGGCATATTAGCCTTTACTGCCCAGTTTATTCTGTGGTCCCATATTTTTACAGAAGCCATGTATGTACATACATAATGCCATGTTCTCTTAATGTTCTTACTAAGATTTAGTAGATTTAGAATAAATCTAAAATAAATGTTTTAGATGAATAAATAAATGAATAAATGTTTTTAATTTGTTGAATGCCCTTAAGACAATATACAGAGACTGCAATGTTTTTTTTTTTTCCTATAATTTTTTTTAGTTGTAGTTGTTTCATTCAGGAGATCATCTATAGAACTCCTTTTTTGTCTTTTGGAAGTTGAGAGATTCATTTTCTCTTCATTTTATGTGAATACTTCTGTTTTTTTTTTTTTTTTCAAACTGTCTCTCCAAAAACTCTATTTTATCTAAAAATAGAGCCACGGAAATTTTATCACAACTCAACCTTTTCTATTTTTACTAAAGACAAAGACAAATCTGTATGTGTGTTAAATTTTTTTCACTGATTAGAACACTGATTCTCACATATTAAACATTTGCTGAGAAACAAAGACTTGAGAAGTAGTCATAGGTAATTTTGCTGAACTTCACATTTAAATTTCAATGACTTGGAAGCTAGTGTTCAGGAATGGGTAAGGTTTTGAATGAGCAGTTGCCTAACATTTTCATCCAAGAACTCCCTCAACTCTTCTCTAATTTATTTTTAGCTTATCAGTTAAATGCATGGTAGGAGTTGATAATGATAAATTAGAACTTTAAGAAAACATCATCAGTCAAGAAGGTCTATGAGAGGAGCTAGGACTTATGGAAGTCTTTGAGCTCTGTGTAATCATGAGAACCTTACACATGAGAACCCTACATGAGAACTCTAATTTATAATAAAGCTCTATGGGTCTAATTTCCCCTTCCATTAACTTATTTTTCCCTTATATAAATAACCCTTCATCCTGGCATGCAGGTCACAGTGTACATGTGGTTTGCCATGTCTGCATAATCTGGGAGGTAATTCTTTCTTTTTTCCCAAATAAGTATTTTTGGTGATAAAACACCTACCCATTTCTTTTAGTTGACATTTTGGAGGCTAGTCCAGGATTCCAAAGAACAACATTGACAGCTTCAGGGTAGATGAGCAACCGGATGTTGGTGTCTCAGATAGAGCTGCTTGGGCTCATTATTTCCTCTCTGATTTGGAAGCTTAAGGTAAGTCTTCTCCTGGAATTGAACTTCCATTTTTTGTGTGTTTTTAAGATTTCCAGGTTTTATTCAGAAATTGTTTATAGGGTGTGTGTGTGTGTGTGAGTGTGAGTGTGAGTGTGTGTGTGTGTGTGTGTGTTTGTGAAAAAGATCTTCCTTGTTTGTCTATCTGTTGACTGTGAGTACTCAATTTGCCATGTTGGCCTGATTTCTTTGGAAGCAGGTTCTTTGAGATTAAACTAGCTTTCATCTAAGATTCCTCTGGGGACAGAGGTTATTTCTACTGAAATTAGTCAGTTTGGCTCAGTATTAGACTATCATCTTATTGAGAGAAGTGCTACTTAGCTCAGTCTATGACTGGATTCTCCAAGGGTTGATTATTTTCCTACCACTGGTTTTTAGCTTTTGAACTGGTCCTTTGTGGTCAGACTGCTTTAGAATAAGGCTGGCTGGTGTTTGACCTGAAAGTTGTAAATTGTCTTGGGGCTTTTTTCTAGAGAAAAGTCTGAAAATTAGCACGGCTATTTTAAAAAGTCTCTGGTGTTTAAATCTTTTAAGACCATCCCCCTTCCACAAAGGCCACTGGTTAAAAGCCATGGACAATTTTCATGTGTATATTTTACCAAATGGACATATCTAATTAAAAGTAATTCAGAAAATCAGTGGCCATGCTCGGGAAATTTTGAAATTCCCAAACTTCATTTTCTTAAAACTGAATTGGCCAATAATATTTTTAAAATTGTTAAAACTGAGTGGAAAACCTATTTTGAATGGCATTTTGAAGCTTCCAAATGAGACCAAGAATCTGAAGTTGCCTCTTCATGAAATAAAGTTTTATAATCAACAGAGGCTACTGAAAATTTAAAAAGCAAGAAATGGCATCTCAAGCTGACAGGGTAGGTAGGTAGGTGCATACAGCCAGAAGAAGAGGGACAATAAAGGGTTAACGTGGCCCCAAGACTGCTCAGCTGGAGAATATACACAACAGGCCATCAGGGTTAAACACACATCCAAACTACATAGGCAGGAAAGATATTTAGCAGCTACTGATGCCTTCCTCATTCCTCTGTGGTCAATTAATTGCAGATGACCTTTATATGACCTTATTCTGGGGGTACTCGACTGGCATGGGCAAAGTTAGATAACTGAGCATACTCTTACCTTCAAAAATCCCATGGCATAGGCTTCTCAACTATAGGCACACACTGTGCATGTCTAGGCCAGAATTGGGAAGTTCAGAGAAAGAAGCCAGGAATTCATGCCATTCAATGTAAGAGAGGCAAAAGGGGAACAAAAAAACTCTATGACTCACGTAAACTCTGGGCCTCAGTTTCCCAGTGCATTTAATTTTCTATTGAGCTGTTTGCTTGGACTTCTGCCAAATATACTTTACTTTGCTTGCTTTACTTAATAAAATCGCTTCTGTTAGCTACTCTTTGTCTGCACTGTCTTTCTTCTCTGAGTGTTGGCCCTCCATGCAAATTTTCTGTGGGGCATACAAGGACCCAGTCCCTGACTCACACAACACAACCATCTAAGTGCTTTTAACAAAGCTATGTGTTCTTCCCTTGCAGAGGTCTCTTACCCTTCTTCCTCTACTCTTTTATCTCAGAGACTGTCTTTGGGTCCACCTTATTATTCTATGAAGACTTTGCTGCAGGCTCTTTCTCCAGCTTGGGCAAGTGCTTTTTCCCCAACTCCTTTGCCTCAAGCTCCAACTTCAATGCCATCTTGCCTTCCATTATGACCTTCTTCACCTTTGATTCCACTTCTGGTGCCATTTTCCTTTGAATCCTCTCCTACTTTTTTTCCCTCAGAATTTATCAGCACTTTTCCATTTAAAATTAAACCCTCTGGGGATTTAAGTTTCATGTGTTCCCTGGACTAAAGCTGAATTATGAGCCATTGTAAAGAAATTTCCTAAAGTAATTGAGGATTCTCACAAGTTTGCTGAGGATTATTATTATTATTATTAATATTATTCAGGCCTATCAAACTGGGTTTTCTGATTTGTATGAGCTATTTTATATGTTAGTTGGCTCAGTGCTGGATGAGAAATGCTGGATGGGAACATTCCAAAAGAAACTTAGAAAAGTAAACTTCTCAGGTGGGTGTGGAAACATGGCAGAGGGAGAAACTTCCTTAGATCTCTTCCCTTGAAACAACAATAAGATGAATATCTAAAACTCAACAAAAAACACCCAAACTGCACACCAGCACATCTGAGCATGGGATCTGCGCATAAGAGCTAACACAGGTCAGAACTCCAAGAGTCGGGAGGTAGACTGTGATAAATAAAGACGCTACCTCTCGCAGTTGCCAGAGCTCATTGCAGGAGAAAGGGGAGTGGGGAAGGTGTGATGACTTCCCTAACCAGCCTGCCTGGAAGTGCCGGAACTTCTAGCAGCTGGCAGCAGGGACCAGTCATCAGGGCAGAAAGCAGAGAAGTGGGATGGAACCACAGAGAAATAATAGTTTATTTTTACCAGTGCCAGTTGGAAAACCGAGGCTGAGCCGCAGCCCCCAACTCCCAATCCATATGGCCCCTCCAAGACTGATATCCTCCAAGACTGATAACTGAGGATCCCCAGGGGATCCTGAGCAAATGTTACCAAAACTGTTGCTAACACTGACAGGGCTGAAATTGAGAGTAGCAAGTGTGTTTAAATATATACAAAAAAATTTAAAAAGACATTTAGGTTTTATATAAAGCAGGGATTCAAGAGGCTTAGATGCTACCTACTGGAAATCAAGAGAAAAGCACCTTCTTTGCAGTAGGATAAAGAAAGAACTTTATTAATAAATCTTCTTTCTGAAAAAAACAACAGAATACACTTCCATTAATGTCCAGGTGGAGAAATAGTTCATTAAACACCATGAACAACTAAGGTGACAAGGCATCTCAGAAAAAGAGAAAAATCTCCAGAAAATAAGCTTTTAGATATAGAAATATGCAACTTAAATAACTAAGAATTAAGGATGGTACTTCTGAAAAAACTCAATGAGATCCAAAACAACTCAAATGAACAATTTCATAAATTGGAAAAACAAATGAGCAGAGCAAGAAGATTGAAACCCTCAAAAAGAACTAAATAGAACTTCTGAAGATGAAGAACATACTGCAAGACTTGAAAAATAAAATAACAAGCTTGGGGAAAAGAGTCCACCACATGGAGGAAAAAATTGCTGATCTCGAAGACAGAAATCTAAATAAATCAGAAGGAAGAAAAGAGTAACCAAAAAATAAAAAATAATAAAAGAGAAATACAAGAACTAGCTGATATCAGCAGGAGAGGAAACATAAGAATAGTGGGCATTACCAAAGGCAAGGAAAAGGAGCAGGGACTAGAAAGTATTTTCAGACAAATAGTGGACAAGAACTTTCCAAATCTAAGGAATGAGCTGGAGCTTAGAATTTAAGAAGCCAACAGATCACCCAATTATCTCAACTTAAAAAGGCCTTCACCAAGACACATTGTATTAAAACTATCAAAAATCAATGACAAACACAGAATTACCAAGGCAAGCAGAAAAAAAAATGCGGTAACTTAAAAAGGTAAACCCATTAGATTATTCTCGGATTTCTCAGTGTGAACTTTACAAGCTTGAAAGTAATGGAATCAATTATTTAAACTATTAAGTGAAAGGAAATACCAGCCTAAAATAATGTATCCAGCTAAGCTCTTCTATGGATATGAAGGAGAAATTAAGACTTTCCAACATACAAAACTTGTTGGGAGCCATTCTTGCTGAATGCCCTGCAGACAGGGTTGGAGTTGCCTGCAAGCTAGAAGTTTGCAGAGCAGGTGGGCTTGTTACTGAAGGAGGAAGTTTGGCTTAATGGAAAGAGTTGAAAGTTTCTTGCCCCAGGGAATAAGAGATGAAAACAGGAACAAGGATGTTTTGAGAGAACTTATGCAAAGGTCAGCAATCATTTGCATATGTGTGGAGCTTCTCATGCTCTTCCAAGGGTATATATACACTGTGCTAAATAAACTTGGGGCTCAGTATTCACTGTAAGCCCTCCCAACTCTATCTTTTGACTGTCTCTCTCTCTTTTTCTCAATCCTCACTCCCCGTCTCGGGAACTGTTCGATCTTAGCTGGCTGGCTCCAGCAAAAACTTAAGGGAATTTTCCACTACAAGGCTTGCACTACAGGAAATTCTGAAAGGGATCAGCTCATCTAAAAGAAAATAACAAAACAAAACAAAACAATACCTAATTAGAAGTAAAGTGACTATCAGGCAAATAAAGCAGAGAACTGCAACCCTTACTAAGAATAGGTCATTATAAGCTTAAATAAGTAGAGAATTGCTATATCGGGATAGTAATGAATGTTCAGCATACATAGGGACAAGTTGAGATAACGATGACTGAAAAGAGGAGGATTCAAAGATCCAAACTCACAAAGGGGAAAGGAGATAAGGCGTACACAGAAGAAAAAATGGATGAATGTATAT
Organism: Macroglossus sobrinus; assembly: GCA_004027375.1. Taxonomy (NCBI): domain Eukaryota; kingdom Metazoa; phylum Chordata; class Mammalia; order Chiroptera; family Pteropodidae; genus Macroglossus; species Macroglossus sobrinus. The sequence goes on along the minus strand of PVKZ01001412.1, from coordinate 189,420 downwards.
ATATAACTATCTTTTTCATATTCACAATGGTAACCATGCACTAAAGATTCAGAACTGAAGTATATAACATAAAACAAGAAGAACCACAGGCAAAACCCACAAAATCCATCCAAAATAATAATAATAATAATAATAATAATAATAATAATAATAATAATAATAAAACCATAAACACAAAGACAAGAAAGCAATGGAAACACTGAACTACCAGAAAGCAAAAGATAAAATGGCTATAAGAAGACCTCATGTTTCAATAATCACCCTAAATATAAATGGACTGAACTCACCAATAAAAAGGCACAGAATTGCAGAATGAAACAAAAAACAAAACCCAATTATATGCTGCCTTCAGGAGACACATTTCAGCTCCAAAGACAAATATAGACTCAAAGTGAAAGGGTGGAAAATGATATTCCAAGCAAAAGTGGGAGTAACAGTACTATCAGATGAAATAAACTTCAAAATCAAAAGGTAAAGAAAGATACTAAGGGACACTTCATAATGATAAAGGGAATCATGCACCAAAAAGACATAACACTTATTAATATTTATGTTCCCAATCAGGGAACCCTGAAATATGTAAAGCAATTACTAACAGAACTAAAAGGAGAAACAGACCAAAACACTATCATAGTAGGGGACCCAAATACCCCACTTTTGGATATGAAAGAATCATCCAAACAGAAAATCAATAAGGAAATAACATCCTTAAATGACACATTAGACCAACTGGACATAATCAACATCTACAGAGCCTTCCGTCCCAAAATAGCTGCTTATATATTATTCTTGCATGCACATGGAACATTCTCAAGAATCAACCACATACTGGGACACAGAGATAGCCTCAACAAAAATAAGAGGGTTGAAATCACATCAACCATATTCTCTGATTATAATACCTTGAAACCAGAGATCAACTGCAGAAAGAAAGCAGGAAGAACCACTAATATATGGAGATTAAATAACATACTACTGAAGAATAGCTGGGTCAGGGAAGAAATAAAAAGAAATATCAAGAGATACATAGAAACAAATCATAATGATAGTACAACATATCAAAACTTTTGGGACACAGACCTACCTCCAAAAATAAGAATGAGCCTGAATAAACAGCCTAATGCTTCATCTTAAAAAAACTAGAAAAGGAAGAAGAAATGAAACCTAAAGCCAGCAGAAAGAAAGAAATAATCAAAATTAGACAGAAATAAGTGAAATAGAAAACAAAGAAGCAATAGAAAAAATAAATAGAAAAAAAAAAACAAGGAGCTGGCTTTTTGAGAAGGTTAATAAAATTGACAAACTCCTGGCTAGACTCACTAAAGAAAAAAAGAGAAGAAATACAAAAAACAAAATCAGGAATAAGAGGGGAAATTACAACTGACATCACAGAAATATAAAGGATCATGCAAGAATACTATGAAAATGTATATAATAACAAATTTAATAACCTAGAAAAAATGGACAAGTACTTAGAAAAATACATCCTTCCTAGACTGAATCAAGAAGATCTGGAAAATCTAAATAGACCAATGGAAATTTTAACAATCATTCAGCAGTATGGAAATTGAAACAATCATCAAAAACCTACCAAAAAGTAAAAGTCCAGGACCAGATGGCTTCACCAGTGAATTCTACCAAACATTCAAAGAAGATTTAACACCTATTCTCCTCAAACTCTTCCAAAAAGTTGAAGAAGAGGCAATAATTCCCAACTTGTTTTATGAGGCCAATGTTACTCTGATGCCAAAACCTGGTAAGAATAACACACACACACAAACTATAGACCAATATCTCTCATGAGCACAGATGCAAAAATCCTAAATAAGATACTAGTGAACCGAATACAATAATATATTAGAAAGATTACACACCATGATCAAGTGGGCTTTATCTCAGAGGCAGAAGGATAGTTCAACATACATAAATCAATTAATGTGATACACCACATAAATTAAAACATGAGAATCATATGGTCATATCAATAGATGCAGACAAAGCCTTTGACAAGATACAGCATCCATTTATAATCAAAACATTTAACAAAATTGGTATAGAAGGAAAGTACCTTAACATAATAGAATCCAAATATGACAAACCCTCAGCTAACATTATATTTAACGGTGAAAAACTAAAAACCTTCTCTCTATCAAGAACAAGACAAGGCTTTTCTCTATCATCACTGTTATTCAATATAACATTGGCAGTCCTAGCAAGTGCAATCAGGCAAGAAAAAGATATAAAAGGCATCTGAATAAGAAATGAAGATGATAAACTGTCACTATTTGTGAATGACACGATTCTCTATAAAAAAAATCCCTAAAGACTCCACAAGAACACTCCTAGAAACGATAAGCAAATGCAGTAAAGTCTCTAAATACAAAATCAATGTTCAAAAATCCATAGCATTCCTATACTCTAATAATGATGCGTCAGAAAAAGAAGTAGAAAAAATAATTCCTTTTGCAATTGCTTGTAATGAAACATGAGGAACTACATAATGAAAACTTCAGGATTCTTTTAAAAGAAATTAAAGAAGATACAAAGAAATGTAAAGATATTCCATGTGCTTAGATTGGAAGAATCACTATAGTTAAAATGACCATATTATTTAAGGCATTATACAAATTTAATGCAAACCCCATCAAAATCTCATCAGCATTTTTTAAAGAAATAGAACAAAACAATTATCAGATTTGTATGAAAACACAAAAGACCTCAAATTGCCAAAGCCATCCTGAGAAATATGAACAAGGCTGGAGGCATCACTCTGCCTGACTTAAATTATATTACAAAGCAATAGTAATCACAACGACATGGTATTGGCAGCAAAACAGACACACGGACCAGTGGAACAGAATTGGAAGTCCAGAATAAACCCATATTTATAAGAGCAAATAATTTTCATCAAAAAGCCAAAAATATACAGTGGAGATGGAAAGCCTCTTCAATAAATGGTGGTGGAAAGGTTGGAAGGCCACCTGCAAAAGAGTGAAACTAGACTGTTGTCTATCACTACACATGAAAATTAACTCAAAATGGATTAAGGACCTGAATATAAGACCTGAAACAATAAAATGCATAGAAGAAAACAAAGGAAATAAATTCAAGAACCTTGGATTTAAAGAAAATGTTATGAATTTGACCTCAAAAGCAAGGTAAGTAAAACTAAAATAAATGAATGGGACTACATCAAACTAAAAAGCTTCTGCTCAGCAAAAGAAACTGTCAACAAGGTGAGGAGACAACCATCCGAATGGGAACATATTTGTAAGCAATGCCCCCAACAGGGCCTAATATCCAAAATATACAAAGAACTCATACAACTCAATAACAACAAAAAAACAAACTATCCAATCAAAAAATGGGCAGAGAACCTGAACAGACATTTTTCCCTAGAGGACATACAAATGGCCAACAAATATGTGAAAAGATGCTCATCATCACTAGCTATTAGGGAAATGCGAATCAAAACTACAATGAGAAACTATCTCCCCTCATACACTGTAGATGGGACTGCAAATTAGTATAGCCTCTATGGAAAACAGTTTGGAGGTTTCTCAAAAAGTTAAGAATTAATCTACCCTATAATCCAGCAATCTCTCCACTGGGTATTTACCCCAAAGACTTGAAAGCCCATATCCAAAAAGATATTTTCACACCAATGTTCATAGCAGCATTATTCACAGTGGCCAGGACATGGAAGCAACCAAAGTGTCCTACAATGATAGATGATTAGATAAAGAAGCTGTGGTACATATATACACTGAAATATTATTCAGCCATACGAAGAGATGAAATACTGCCAATTGCGACAACTTGGATGGACTTTGAGATAATCATGCTAAGTGAAATAAGCCAGACTGAAAAAGTTGAAAATCACATAATATCATTTATATATGTGATATAAACCTAAGAGCAACAAATGAGCAGGAGAAACAGAGACTCAGGGACATGAACAATGGAATAGTAGTTACCAGGGAACATGGGGTCAGGGAGGAGGAAAGAAGTAGACAGGTTAAAGGGGATCAAATATAGAGAGTTAGAGGAGGCTGAAGTGAATAAAGGGGATCAAATATATGGTAGCTGAAGGAAACTGGACTTTGCGTGGTAATCATATAATAGAATATATAGATGTCAAATTATAATGTACACCTGAAAATTATATAATTGTATTAACCAATGTTACCCTAATAAACTAATAAAAAAGAAAAAAAGAGAAACAAACTTCTAATTTTTGGAAAGAAGCTAGAGAACTTGAAGGAAAACAACACTAAATAATTTCTAAGGCTTTCCCAAAGCCTGTTTATTAGAGCAAAATTTAGACTTGCTCACAAAAGTCTGATGAATCTGTTCATGACTATTATAATAGACTTTAAATCATCTTTAAGAAATGTTGATTCCACTTGAGTAACTTTTAATTCTTTGTTAGGAGAACCAAATGGAATTGGAGACCATGGCCACCCTAGATTTGGTTAATTTGGCCAATGAATCACTCTAGAAGAGCCACTTAGAAGTAAAAGTGCCAAGATTTTTAATTTTCAGTCTTGGCAAATAAGAGGCCCTATTAAATAACAAAAAGCTCCAAACTTTTGCCATTATTGTAAAAACCCAGAACACTAGAAAAGAGATTGCCATAAATTTAAGTGTTTCAGATGCTCTTAGCTTTCTAATCAGCCTTTTCAAGGTCCTCCTAATACCCAATGATGGGGCTCCAATGTCCTACAGGGGATTTTTCCATACCTATCTTTTCATTGGCTCAAAGAAACTTCTCTTCAAATTGGTAAGAAAATTACTTCTATTCTTGTTGACCCTGGTGCTACATTCAGTGCTCAACCCCACTGTCATAAAATAACCTCTGCCTCAGAGTAGTAAAACAGTTTGAACAATGGGGATTTCAAATAAACTTCAACAGTTTTACATCTTTGAAACTACTCCTTTCTGCTTAGGCCTTTTAAGAGCTACACATCATTTCCTTTTTCATTCTTTTCCCTTACCCACTTATTGGGCCAGGACTTCTTAGAGAAGTATTATGCCGGAATAGCCTTTTTCCAAAAAGGAAGAAATAATGTTAGAGTTTGATAACAACAGTAAGAATGGCCAATTAAGTGAATTAAATGATCTTTCAACATCTGTTGTTTGTTCTAGTTTTGACAGTACAGTAGCTGAATCTGAGAGCACTGATCAATTGTCCCTATTGGACTGACTACTATCTTCTTTAAGTCAAAATCTTTAACTGATATGGCAGAATCTACAATGTACCTCCTATTAAGATTGTAATTGATCTTTCATTCCTCTTCCCAGGGATCTTCACAGGATTAATATCCTGTAAGTAGAGTCCTTTCAAGGTATAAAGCTCATAATTACATAATTCAGAACCTTATTATTCCTTGTGCTAGTCCCAGTAACACTCCTATTTTACTTGTCAAAAAGCCAAATGGAAGAGTGGAGGTCTGTCCAGGACTTTTGAGCAATAAACTTCATTGTTATTCCTCTACATCCTGTTGTTCCTAAACCTCGTATGCTGCTAGCATCTATCACATCTGGAAGTCAATTTTTTATGGTAATTGATTTATGAAGTATATTTTTTAGTATCACAGTGATGAAGCTAGCAAATACCACTTTGCTTTCACTTGGGAAGAAAAACAATGGACCTGGACAGTAAAGCCTCAAGGTTTTACTGAAAGCCCTTATTTTTCACAAATTTTGAAGACTAATTTGGATGGTGTAATTTTCCCTAAAAGTTTCACCTTATTGAAATATATGAATGACATTCTTTTCCTCTTCATCAGGTCTTCTCACAGGAAGATAGTATCCACCTGTTAGAACATTTGGCCTTAAAGGGACAGACATAAGGTCTCTAAAGAAAAAACTACAAATTGTCCAAACTCAGATTTGATATTTGGGGCTTCTGATATCGGAACAAGGACTACACCTGGATCCAGACAAGCTTGATGGTGTCTAAATTTTCCAAGGTCCCAAACCCATGCCAGTTGCAAAGTTTTCTTGGGCTAGTCAACTACTGACAATTTGAATTTCAAATCTCTCTTATAGCAAAATATTGATATGTCTTACTAAAGAATGATCTAATTTTTATGGGAAGGGCAAGATGACATAGCCTAAAGGATAGTTGAATAAACACATTCACTCTTGGGCATCCTATATAATAGGTTCCCTTTTCCTTCTTATGCATGAAAAGGAAGGAAATGCAACATAGACCCCCTAAAATTCTATAGTCAGCAAATGGACCCTGTGACTTGGGGATACCTCCCTTGCCTTAGAAACATTGCTGTTACTGTCCTCTTGGTTAAGGCCACAGAGGAAATTGTTACAGGATCCCTTTTTACCACCTTTGTACCTCATGCAGTAGAAGCTCTCTTGAATTCTCATAATACTCAACATCTTTCAGTTAGTCACTTTACTTCCTATAAAATCCTTTTGATAACCACTTCTCATATAATTCTTTTTATGTTGTAATAATCTTAACCCAGCTATTCTTATCTCTTCTGAACCTAATGAAGTACTTCATGACTGCTTGACAAATCACTTCATGACTCCTCATGATGATTTGCAGGAGCCATCTCTAGGTAAAGCTGATTTCTCATAGTTTGCAGATGGTTCATACTTAAAAATTGAAAATAGTAGATATTGCATTGGTTATGCTATTGGAGCCCCTTTTAAAATCATCAGGGCAATATCTTTGCCTTTGGCTACTTCAGCCCAGCAGGCTGAATTATATGCCCTCACATGAGCTTGCATTTTAGTGAAGGGTAAAAGTATCAACATTATACTGACAGTAAATATGCCTTTAGAGTAGTTTATGACTTTGGAATGTTATGGAAGCAATGTGATTTAATTACCTCCAATGGAGTTAAATTAAAAATGGTTCGTATGCTCAGGAATTATTGGATGTAATAGCTTAACTTGATGATTGAACTATTATTAAGATTTTAGGACGTTATAAACTTGACTCCCTGGAAGCTAAAGGAAATCACCTTGCTGACATTTCTGCTAAGAATATTGCCCTTAAAAGAATCAGTAGCAGTCAAAGTTCTGTCACTGTCCAAGAAATGTTTCTTCAGTTGATAACTTAGAAAAATTAGCCAGAGAAGCCCAACAATTGGATTCAGAAAAAATGTGACTGGAAATTCAACAATTGCTGGTCTGATAAGAACAATTAGCTGTAGTTTGGACCAAATAACAACCATGTTCTACCAGAAACTAAAATTTCCACTCTTGACTACTGTACATGCATTAAATAATTGTCCAACTGACAAAATGACAGCATTTATGAATTGATATTAGTTAGGAGATACTAACAAGGCTACACAAAGTATCTACCTTAAATATCTCATCTGTCCAAAGTACAACCCAGGGAAGCCTGTTCACACTTCCCTTGAATATTTGAAGTTGCCTAATGGACCATTTGAGTTTTGAAAGGTAGATTTTATACAGCTGTCCTCATCTCATGGATATAAATATGTTTTAATCATGGTGTGTATGTTTTATCATTGGATTGAAGATTTTCATTGTAGACAAGCTAATGCCTCTACAGTGGCTAAATTCCTGTTAGAGAAGATTTTTTTTTCTACTTAAAGAGCTCCTCTTGAGCACAGTGATCAAGAAACCCATTTTACTGGTCAAGCACTACAAGTTTATGTTATTTGGTATTTGGCCATTTCTATAACATTTGCATTGTGTTTACCATCCTCCAACTTCAGGTATAGTTGAATGTGCTAATGACATTATTAAGATTCAATTGGAAAAATCTGTAAAAACTGTTTAAATATTTTGGCCAAAAGCATTGCTGTTGGGCCCTTTAAATCTAAATCTCTTTAAAAGGTCTAAGGCTTTTCACCTTTTGAGATAATTACAAAATGCCCCATGCATTTGGCTCCTGCTTCTTTTGATCCACAGTTTGTAAAAGAAAACATACTTCACTATTATAAAGGCTTAACTACTTCCATCGAAATAATCATGCTTTGGTAGAACAATCTTTTCATAGTACACTCCAGGGAAATAGAAAATGCAAAATCCATACACTACAAACTGGAGATTTTGTCTACTGGAAAGAGACGTCAAAAAAAAATTCCTTCCAGACTCATTTACCAGGTACTGTTGACTAACCTAGGCTGTGCTGCTAAACTCCAGAAAGTAGATATAGATATAGATATAGATATAGATAGATATAGATATAGATATAGATATAGATATAGATATAGATATAGATATAGATATAGATATAGAGATAGAGATAGAGATAGAGATAGAGATAGAGATAGAGATAGAGATAGAGATATTCATTTTCCATGTCCCTTAGCCTTGAATCTTTCCCATATTTCTAAGTGAAGGACATAGAGGTAATAGAAGTAACTGTATAACACATAAAAATCTCACCTTTCAAACCAGTTTCCATGGACACTAAGTGAAAAACAGAAAAGGATAAATTGTTGTTATAGTCAACAGCTTTAAGAACAATAATATAAATCCATAATTTTGTATTTTATTTCAATTATGACTCCTTAATATGGTGAATTGAAAAGCAATTGGGTCAGATACAGGCCCTGAAATATACAAAAATTTCTTTATTTGCAACTATTATTTGCTAAAATTATTGCCTAATATGTGCCAGTATTTGAAGATATACAATGAGAATTGTTGCTCAGAGAGAAGGAAGATAAACTGACAACTAGTGAGCACTTACTCTATGCCAAGAAAAGGTCTAGGTGATCTGTGTATACATTGTCTTATTCTATAAAGAAAGTATTATTATACACATTTTGGGACAATTCTGTTAATGTTATGTATGTATAATTTGAAGATGAAAAAACTAAAACTAAGTTACAGTAAATATTTTCCCAAGATCATGTTTTCAGAAAGCAAGCTAACCTAAAATTTTTAAATCCAGGCAGCCCATTCTTTAAAGAACTTTTCTTTTCAGTTGTTTCTACTAATTTTATCAAATTCTAACCAAGTGCATTAAATCTCTATCTATTTTGGTGGGTGCAATTCATGAGAAGGATAGGTAAAATATATTGAAATCTTGGGAATATTTCTTATAATTCTACAAAATATAAAATAATGTTTATACATGAAAATATATTAAACAGAAATTCAAAGCATGTAAATAAAAAAGAATTTAAAAATATATGTAATTTAAGAAAAGATTATTTTAATTTTACATATTTTACTATTTTTTTACATCAGTGATTATTTGAGATAATATTCTTAAAAACATACTAAATATTTAAGTAAGTAGCCTGCTTAAAAATTTAAAAAAATTTAAAAAGTTAAAATTTGAATGTTCGTTAATTGGAAAACAAATGTCCTAAAATCTGTAATTAACTTAGTAAAAAAATTATTTTCTAGAGAATGTTGAGGTTCTGGAAATATTTTGTGGTTTCACATTATTATATAACAGGAACACAATGGCCACAAGAGAGCAGTATGGAATTATAATCAATCCAAATCTATAAAAAGATAAGAGAAAATGTTTCTATTTCTTTAATCTAAAAAATCTATGTTGTAGTAGATAAAATCTTTTAAAATATTTGTATTTGAAAATATCTCCTTCCATTCAGCTGGTTACCTTTTTTGCTTTGCTAATGTTTTCTTTTCCTATGAAGAAGCTTTTTGGTTTGAGGTAGTGCCATTCATTTATTTCTGCTTTTATTTCCCTTTTCTTTGGTTTTCAGTTCACAAAGATCTCTCTGAGAGCAAGGTTCATAAGTTTAGTGCCTATCTTTTCTTTCAGGTATCTTACTGTTTCAGGTCTTACATTCAAGTCTTTAATGCATTTTGAGTTAATTTTTGTGTATTGTGTCAGATAATAGTACGGTTTCATTCTTTTGCATATGGCTTTCCCATTTTCCCAACATCATTTATTGAAGAGACTTTTTTTTTTCATTGTATGTTTTTAGCTTCTTTGATGAAAATTAATTGCCCATATATGTGTAAGTTTATCTCTGGGCTCTCAGTTCTGTTCCATTGGTCTGCATGTCTGTTTTTCTACCAATACCATATAATTTGTTTGTTTGTTTGTTATGGTAACATTGATTAACAAATCTAATAAGTTTTAAGTGTACTCTTCAATAATAAGTCATATATATGTTACATTGTGTGTTCACTGCCCATAGTTAGATTTCTTTCTGTCACCATATATTTGACCCCTTTTATCCCAACTACCTCGCCCCACCGCTACCCTCTGGTAACCACTAGTTTACTGTTCATGTCCATGAGTTTCTGTTTGTTTGCCATATTTGTTTACCGCTTTTAGATTTATATCCTACATACAAGTGATATCGAGTAGCTTTCTACTTTTTCTGTCTGGCTTATTTTACTTAGCATGATTTAATACAATCCCTATGTAGCATTAAATCAAGATCATCCATGATGTCGCAAATGGCAGTCTTTCAATTTCTTCTTATAGCTGAATAATATTCCATTGTATATGTGTACCATTTTCTTTATTCAATTATCTATTGTAGAACAATTTGGTTGCTACTATGTCCTGGTCACCGTGAATAATGCTGCTATGAACAGTGATGTGCATATATTTTTGGATAAATGTTTGGATAAATCTTTGAGTGAGTACCCAGTAGAAGAATTGCTGGATAATATAGTAGATCAATTCTTAGTTTTTTGAGAAAACTCCATACTGTTTTCTTTAGTGATTTTACCAATTTACAGTCCCACCAGCAGTGTATAAGGTTTCCTTTTTCTCCATATCCTTTCCAACACTTGTTACTAGTTGTCCTGTTGATAATAACCATTCTAAGAAGTGTGAAATGTTATCTCATTGTGGTTTTAGTTTGTATTTTCATAATAGCTAGTGAAGTTGAACATCTTTTCATATGTTTGTTTGATATTTGTAGGTCTTTTTAGGGGAAGTGTCTATTAGGGTCTTCAACCAATCTTTTAATTGTATTGTTTGTTTTTTGTTGTTATTGAGTCATATGAGTTCTTTGTATATTTTGGATATTAGCCCTTTATCAGAGGCGTTGCTTGCAAATATATTTTTCTATTAGGATGGTTGTCTCTTTACCTTGTTGATGGTTTCTTTTGTTGTGCATAAGCTTTTTAATGTGATATAGTCCCATTCATTTATTTTAGCTTTTAATTCCTTTGCCTTTGAGGTCAAATTCATAAAATCCTCTCTAAGTCCTTGAGTTTAATTTCTATGTTTTCTTCTATGCAACTTATTATTTCAGGCCTTGTATTCAGCTCTTTAATTCATTTTGAGTTAATTTTGGCGTGTAGTGATAGAAATAGTCTTGTTTCATTCTTTTGCAGGTGGCTTTTCAGTTTTGCCAACATCATTTATTGAAGAGGCTTCCCTTTTTCCATTGTAAGTTTTGGCTCCTTTGTCGAAAATTATTTGCCCATATAAGCAGAAGGTTACTTCTGGACTCTTAATTCTGTTCCACAAGTCTGTGTGTCTGTTTTTCTGTCAATAGCATGCTGTTTGATTATTGTTACTTTGTAGCATAATTTAAAGTCGAGCAGAATAACTTCAAAGCTTGTTCTTTGTTCTCAGGATAGCTTTGTTGATTTGGAGTCTTTTGTGCTTCCATACAAATTTGATAATTTTTTGTTTTATTTCTTTAACAAGCACCAATGGGATTTTGATAAGGATTATAATAAAATTTGTATAATGTTTTAAATAATAGATCATTTTAACTATGTTGATTCTTCTAATCTAAGAACACAATATATCTTTCTATTTCTTTCTGTCTTCTATTTTTAAATAGGGTCTTAAGTTTTCATTATATAGGTCTTTCACTAGTTTCATTAGTTTTATTCCTAGGTATTTTATTCTTTTTGCTACAATTGCAAAAGAAATTTTTTAAAATTATTTTTTCTGACAATTCATTGTTAGAGTATAAGAATGCTGTGGATTTTTGAACATTAATTTTTGTATACTGAAACTTTACTGTATTTGTTTATTATTTCTATTAGTGTTTTTTTGGAGTCTTTAAGGTTTTCTATATAGAGAATCATGTCATCTGCAAAAAGGAACAATTTGACTTCTGAATTTTCTATTTAAATGCCTTTTATTTTATTATCTTGCCTGATTGCACTCAACTAAAACATCTGATGTTTCACTGAATAACAGTGGTGATAGCGGACAGCTTTCTCTTGTTCCTGATCTTAGAGGAAAGGTATCTATTTTTTCACCATTATGATGTTATCTGAGGGTTTGTCGTTTATGGACTTTATTATGTTGAGGTACTTTCCTTCCATATCTATTTTATTAAATGTTTTGATCATAAATGGGTGCTCTGTCTTGTCAAAGGTTTTTCTGCATCTATTGATATGATCATGTGCTTCTTATTCTTTGTCTTTTTTAATGTGGTATATCACAATAATTGCTATGCCTCTGGGATAAAGCCCACTTAACCATGGTGTATAATTTTTTTAGTGTGTTGTTGTATTCAGTTCGCTATTATCTTATTTTGGATTTTTGGATCTATGTTCATGAGAGATATTGGTCTATAGTTTTGTTTGTTATCTTTATCAGGTTTTGGTATCAGGGTAATATTGGCCACATAAAATCAGTTAGGAAGTATTGCCTCCTCTTCAATTTTTTGGAAGAGTTTGAGGAGAATAGATATTAATTTTTTTTTTTTTGTAATGTTTAGTGAAATTCACTGGTGAAGCCATCTGGTCCTGGGCTTTTACTTTTTGGTAGGTTTTTGATGATTGTTTCAATTTCCATACAGTTAATCAGTCTGTTTAGATTTTCCAGTTCTTGATTCAGTCTAGGAAGTTTGTATACTTCTAAGAACTTGTCTATTTCTTCTAGGTTATTGAATTTTATGTTATGTAGTTTTTCATAGAATTCTTGTATGATCCTTTGTATTTCAGTGGTGTCTGTTGTAACCTCTCTTTCATCCCTGATTTTATCTATTTGTGTTCTTTCTCTTTTTTCTTTGAGTCTAGTCAAGGGTTTGTCAATTTTATTAAAATTCTCAAAGAACAGCTCTTTGTTGCATTTATTTTTTCTATTTTTTTTGTTCTCAATTTCATTTAACTCTTTTTTTATTTTGATTATTTCCTTCCTTCTGCTGATTTTAGTCATCATTTCTTCTTTTTCTAGTTTTTAAAGAGAAAGTGTTAGGTTGTTTATTTGGGCTCAGTATGTTTTTTTGAGATAACCCTGTAATGATATAAACTTTCCTCTTATTACTGCTTTTGCCATGCCCAAAAGTTTTGATATGTTATACTATCATTGTCATTCGTTTCTATGTATCTCTTGACCTTTCTTTTTATTTCTTCTCTGACCTTGTCATTCTTCTGTAACATGTTGTTTAATCTCCATGTATTTGTAGTTCTTCCTGTTTTCTTTTTGCAGTTGATTTCAAGCTTCAAAGCATTATGGTCAGAGGATATGTTGGGTATGATTTCAATCCTCATATATTCGTTAAGGCTAGTTTTGTGTACCAGTATGTGGTCAATCCTTGAGAATGTTCCATGTGCACTAGAGAAGAATGTATAAGCAGCTGTTTGGGGATGAAAGGCTCTAAATTGTTGATTATGTCCAGTTGGTCTAAAATGTCATTTAAAGATGTTATTTCCTTATTGATTTTCTGTTTAAATTAGCTGTTCATATCTGATAGTGGAGTTTAGAACCTTTACTATGATAGCATTTTGTTCTATTTCTCTCTTTAGTTCTGTTAGTAATTGCTTTACATATTTCAGGGCTCTATGATTAGGAGGATAGATATTAATAAGTATTATATCTTCCTGGTGTATGATTCCCTTTATCATTGTGAAGTGTCCCTCAGTATCTTTCTTTACCTTTTTTATTTTAAATTCTTTTTTGTCTGATACTAATATCACCACCCTTGCTTTTCTCTGAATGCCATTTTCTTGAATTATCATTTTCCACCCTTTCACTTTGAGTCTATATTTGTCTTTGGAACTGAGATGTGTCACTTGGAGGCAGTAAATGGTTGGGTTTTAATTTTTGATACATTCTGCAATTCTGTGCTTTTTCATTGGTGAGTTCAGTCCATTTACATTTAGAGTAATTATTGATATATGATGTTTTTCTATAGCCATTTTATCTTTTGCTTTCTAGTAGCTTGGTATATCCATTGATCTTTTTGTCCTTGCCTTTCTGTTTGCTATTTTAATTTGTTTGGGTTTTTTGGCTTCTCTCTTTGGTCCTTCTTATTTTATGTTAAATAACATTCAATTCTCAATTCTGGATCTTTGGTGTGTGGTTACCATTAAGAATATATAAAGGATACACACACACACACACACACACATACACACACACGTACATACAGAGTAATCTATTTTCTTCAGCATGTGCCTTATTTCCATTCCCCTCTGCCAATTTGGATGTTTGGTTTCTTCCCTTTTCTGTTATTGTTGTCTCATATTTTCCCTATGTATGCTCAATGTTCATTTCTATCTTGCAATAGCAATTCTTTTTTTTATCATTTAAGCTTATAATACTTTGCTCTTGTTGAGGGTTGCACTCTTCTGTTTCTGTCTGCTTGCTAGTCTCCTGACTAGCAAGTTATGTATTTTTTTGTCAGTTATGTATTTTTTTGTCATTTGGGGTTTCAATTGGGCTGAACTCTTTTGGTATTTCCTGTAATGCAGGCCTCATAGTAAAGAATTCCCTCAACTTTTATGTGTCTGTAAAGTTTTTTATATCTTCTTCATGTCTAAAGGAGAGCTTTGCTGGATACATTATTCTTGGTTAGTGGTTCCTTTCATTTAATAGTTCGAATACTTCCACTCCTTTCTTGCTTGTAAGGCTTGTGCTGAGAAGTTTAAAGATAGTCTAATGGGTTTTCTTTTATAGGTTACCGTCTTCTTTTTCCTAGCTGCCTTAAGAATTCTTTTTTCATCATTAATTTTTGATAATTTTAATATAAGGGAGAAAGCTTTTCTGGGTGAGATAATTGGGAGTTCTGTGAGCTTCTTGGATTTGAAGCTCCAGCTCATTCTTTTGTTTTGAAAAATTCTTTTCAACTATTTGTTAGAATATACTCTGATCCCTTCTTTTTTTCTTCAGCTTCTAGAATACCCATTATTCTTATGTTGTCTTTTCTTATGGAGTCAACTAGTTCTTATATTTCTTTCATTAGTTTTCATTCTTCAATCTCTACTTCTTTCTGAATTATTTTTAGATTTCTGTCTTCAATATCACTGATTCTTTCCTACATTTGGTCAACCCTCTCCTAAGCTTGCTCTTTCACTCTTCATCTCTTTTTAGTGTGTTTTTCATCTCTAGAAGTTCTATTTGGTTTCAATCTCCTTGCTAAAAAATTCATTCTGCTAATCTATTTTTTTTTCGATTTCTGAAATTTTTCATCTGAGTTATTTTGCTTCTCATCGAGTTTTTTTCAGAAGTACAATCTTGAATTTTCTATCATTTAAATTGCATATTATAAGTATTAAAGCTTATTCTCTGGAGTTTTTTTTTTTTTTTCTTTCTGAGCTGCCTTGTCATCTTGGTTTTTCATAGTGTTTAATGGATGATTTATCCACCTGGAACTAATAAAAATGCATTCTGCTTTTTGTTTTTTATTTTATTTTTTTTCAGAAAGATTTATTATATATAGGTTCCTTTTTAGCCTGCTGCTAAGAAGGTGTTTTTCTTTTGATTCCAAGTAGGTAGTATCCAAGCTTCTTGGATCTCTGTTTTGAGACTGATAATGCCTTTTGTTTTTTTTCTTATAAATATTTAGGTCATAATCGCTATTCTCAGTCCCAGCCCATCAGTGGTATGCTAGTGGATTTTTGCTTAAATAGCATTTGCTCAAACTCCCCTGGAGCTCCGTGGTGCTAGGTCTGGAAAGATATAGGGTAGAGGGAGGGTGTGCCCTGGGTTGGTGAAAGGGAATTGCTGCTAGTCTCCTTGTCTAGCCTCAGGTTTCGCATAAGTAGCTGCTAAGACCCAGTTGTTGCGCCTCCACACTTAGTTCCTGCTCTGCTTTCTGTCTTTATCCCTGGACCTTGCAGATCCCTCAAGCAGGGGCTGTTTGGGGAAACAGTTACAATTTCTCCCCTCTCCTTCCTCCTGCAGGGAGCTTTGGCTGCAAGTGGCAGCTTCTTTGTTCCTCCAAATATTCCCCCCAGGCTTCTTGGGTTGTGACCTCTGGAAGTTCTTATGCGCAGATCACTCACTCAGACATGCTTGTGTTAAAATTAGGTATTACTTGTTGAATTTTAGATGTTCAACTTATTGTTATTTCAAGGGGAGAGAACTGGAGACATCTCTCACCTTGCTATGCTTCTGATATCACTCCACCGTACAATGTTGATTATGTAGCTTTGTAGTATAGTTTGAAAACAAGAACTGTGATACCTCTGGCTTTGTTTTTCTTTTCCCTCATAATTGCTTTGGCTACATGGGGTCTTCTGTGGTTCCATACACAAAGGTCTATTTTTCTTCTATTCACTACCTGTTGATCCACAGATCAGGTGTGCAAGCGGGGATACAGAAGCAGAAAGCTTAATGTTAGAATGTTATTTTTCTATGGGTGGCAGCCTATGTTCTCATGAGTAATAACCAAACAGTAATTTTCCAGCCAGCACATAATAAGCTTTAAATAATATGACATACATGATGTGAATTCCTAAAGGAATAATTATTGTTTAGGACTATATCCTAAATCTTTGAACCCTTAATCAGTTAACTACAGTGGTTGCAATTAGAACAAAAGGAATCTAGGCACAGGAAAGAATTTTTAACAAACTAAGACTTCAGACTCAAACCACATATCTAGTCTTTTAGCCTGATGAACTAGACTAAACATCATGTTATCTGTGATTTAGGAAAGAACTGCAATCCTATCTAGCCACCAGTGTGTGCCACTGAATTTACTCCTAAGGGGTCATTAGGAGTAATGAATGTGCCTTAATCTCCAACCTTGAAGGCTTCTTAGGAGTAAGAGACAGGGATAAGGATTTTGCTCCTGGAGAGACTACTCTTCTTATTGCCTCTATGTCTCAATTTGGGAACATGATTTGAGTAGCTCCCCACCACACCCAAATCCAGAAGTGAATAAAATGAATTGTGCCAATTAAATCAATTAAGTTTCTATAGAAAGTCATCTCCACCCTTAGATCCCACAGGATTGTAAATGAGTTTCTTAGATAAAGTAGTGAGGACAGTTGTATTGTCAGTTTATATCCAAGAATATAATATTACCTTTTGTTGTCATAAGTATAGTCTTCAAAATTGCACCTGCCATGAAAAAGTAGAGAAGGCATGTTTTTGTTTGTTTTAATAAAGATTATGTCCTGCAAAAAAAAGAAAATCTCCTGTACCTGTATCTCCATAGATGAGATAAAAAGCAATTTTGTTCTAATATATGCTCAGAGTTTCTCAGTTTTCCCAGTTTCTTGTTTGGCTTGGTAACCTGAGGATCAGTTGTCACTCCAGAGTCTAATTGGAGTTGGAGGCTTTACTTTAGCAACTATAATCTGGGACACATTTTATCAGCACACATGAAATTCCTTTAGTTCACTCATTCAATCCAATCATTCATTAAATATGTACTGAACTCCAGGTAGATGACAAACATTTGTGTCAGGAGCTGGGTTCAACAATAAACAAAAATACACATGCCAACACCGTATTACTCCATTTTCAAATATTTACAAGTATCTTTGCCCCAGAGATGCAAGGCTAATAGGACTCAAGGAAATTATACCCCCTGGCTCCATATTTGGAAAATACATGATAGTCATTCCAGCAGTTTACAATGTAAACATCTTTTTATAACAGCAATTCCCAGGAAAACAAACAAATGTTACCCCCCACCCCAAAAAAATAAAAACACTCAAAAAAAAGTTCTCACAGACTCATACATAAATTTAAATCTGAGAGGCAGCATAATGCAATGTTTAGCATATGAGTTCTGAAATGTGGTGAAACGGGTCTGGTTCTTGGCTTTGCCTCTTACCATATGTGTGACTTTTGTCAAGTTCTTTCATCCTTATATTATGAGTTTCATCCTGAAATATAATGGGATAATAAAAGCATCTTCATTTTAGGATTGTCGTGATGATTAGATTTACCTAAAAGCATTGAGGTCTTTGGCTGGTATTTAAAAAGAGCTCAATGGATGTAAATTGTTATCAAAAATGACATCATCACAGTTGTTGGCTATAGATCACATTGTTGGAGAAGAGTTTAGATTGACAAGATCACTTTCAACTTTTCCAGGTTGTCAATAAATCTATACCTATGGTTCTATAGAATCAAAAGTGATTCTGAAACCAAATGTCCAAATTTGCAAATCTTAAAAAGTCTTATACTAATGCATATTTCTCTGCTAAGAGAGTAGCATCCAGAAAGCTTGTTTGTTAGCTAAAATTGCGTATTTATGACCACAGGGTCTTCTGTAAGGATTTATAATTCCCTGTAGGGTATATACCCCAATAAAACATCTCTTAACTTACTTCTCCATTTGCTCCTATAACCAGTGGTCCTAGTGTTCAAATGCTGGGCTAAAGGTAGATTCTAATTGGGATGCAGTTTGCCCTCTCTAAAAATAGGATAACTTGTCTTTACAAAACATAACTGTAGAAACAAAGTTTATGGTCTGATTTTCCTGCAGCCTTAATCTCTTGATGTGGTTTCTGTTTCTTTAGAACTAGCAGCATCTTCTAAGGGCTTTAGGATGATATTGCTACAACCTGCATTTTATACCCAACCTCCTGCCACCTCTGCCTTTTGACCTAGTCTTTCTTAGGCCTACCACTTCTCTTTTATGCTCAATTTATTTGAATGGATGAATTACCTCAAAACATTTCTTGAACAAACCTACTCCTCTGGAAACTTTCTCAGCCTGTGCCTTTAGGATCCTGCAAAGATGACTATGTCCTCTGACCTATAATTCTCTTCCTAAAAACCTTGCTTTGTTTTAGCTGGTACATTTTCTGGGCAATATCATCTCTACAGCAACAGTCCAAACATCCTTTTTCTTTCTTCTCCTGCCCCATATAAGGTTTATCTCTATTTATTCCATTTCTATGTTTTTTTCTGATATTCATTCACTTAAAACATATGAAAGGCATGCCTACTGTGTTTAGAAATTTATAAAACCAAAGAACATATTAGTGAGCTAGAAAGTCTCTGTTTCAAGAGCCTGACATTTTCAGTTCATGTAAATTGCTGTTAGAATGCAGTGAGGATGTAAAAACCCACTCAACTTAGGGAGCAGGCAGTCAGGGAAGGCTTCTTAGAGGGGCAGGTGTATCTTTTGAGATAAGGAGCTGCAAATTATTCAATAGGATAAAGTATGGGCCATGAAACTGTGTGGGCAGAAATGAGCCATCAATGTGAGATAACAAGTAGGTCATAGGACCAAATTCTACTTTGGGATTAAGGCTTTGTTTGATAGCAGCAAAAAGACTGACCAAGGCTATAGTGATCACACTTGTATTTTAGAAATCGCTTTACCTCTTTCATTCAAAGTTGTTTTTTTTTTCTGAACACTTCAGCTTACTTGAAAATCTTCCTGCCTCATCTCTGTAGCCAAAAAATAAACAGGTGCAACTGGACTTGAATATCTTTCTTTGTCATGCATTATATATTGACTATAAGAATAAAACTGATTTCTTTTTTTTTAAGTAATTCTGTTCCTCTGAATATCAGATATGCTTTTTGCAAAGAAAGTATATGTATATGTGCAGAAACATGTACACACAAATGTTAGAGTTCATAAAAACTATTCTGAGTCCTTCCTATTCACTGGTTATGTCTGTCCCTCTGTCTAGTGGAAATTGAAAAAAAAAGTGAATATATTCTATTCCTGCCTGGACACTGAATATTTTGTCAATGCACACATGAAAGCTGCCTGGAAGATACTACAAGTCAGAATGTATGATCTGGAGATTTTATAGCTTGAAAAGCAACAGTTTAAATTTTGAAGATGAATAATTCATAGTATGATACTGCTTTCTGGAAAAAATATTATGTTCTTATATTTATATAATAATGTTTATATAGCGATATAAATAATATTTATATTTATGTAGTATAATTATAGAATTTCTAAACTTTTAAATATTCTTCTCTTAAGAGACAAAAGTACTAAAATGTATCAATAGAAATCAGTTTTCCCCATACATAATAAAAAAAGAAAACTCTTTTTTATTAAAAATTATAAGGGTGACATTGATTAATAAAATCCAATAAGTTTCAAGTGTGGAATTCAACAGAATATCACATATATATTGGGTGTTCACCTCTCAAAGTTAGATTTCCTTCTGTCACCTAATATTTGACCCCTTTTATCCCTGTATTACTCCTCCCTACTTTTCTCTGGTAATCACTAATCTACAGTCCATGCCATGAGACTCTGTATGTTTGTTATGTTTATTTGTTGCTTTCAGTGAAATCATATGGTTTTCAACTTTTCTGTCCGACTTATTTTTCTTAACATGATTATCTCAAGGTCTACCATGTTGTCACAAATGGCAGTATTTCATCTTTCTAATGGTTGAGTATATTCCATTGTATATATGTACTACCTATTCTTTATTCAATCTTCTATCATCGGACATTTCGATTGCTTCCAGGTCCTGGGCACCATGAATAATGCTTCTATGAACACTGGGGTGCATATATCTTTGAGGATAAATGTTTTCAGGTGTTTTTGGGTACATTTTTTGAGAAGGATTGCTGGATTATATGGTAATTCAATTCTTAGTTTTTGATGAAGCTTCATATTGTTTTCCATAGTGGTTATAGCAATTTGCATTCCCACCAGCAGTGTATGAGGGTTCTTTTTTTCCCACAACTGCTCCAACACTTGTTATAACTTGTCTTGCGGATGATAGCCATTCTAACAGGTATGAGACGGTACCTTGTTATAGTTTTGATTAGCATTTTTCTAAATGCTAGTGAGGATAAACATTTTTTCATATCTCTGTTGACCATTTGCATGTCTTCTTAGAAAGAATGTTTATCCAAGTGTTTAGCCCATTTTTTAATTGGATTTTTAAAATTGTTTACCTGAATAAGTTCTTTATATATTTTGGATATTAGGCCTTTATCAGAGGCATTGTCCGAAAATATTTTCTCTCATTTGAATGGTTGCTTCTTTGTCTTATTGATGGTTTCTTGCAGAAGATTTTTAGTTTGATGTAGTACTATTCATTTATTTTTGCTTTTACTTCCCTTGTCTTTGAGGCAAATTAATAAAATTCTCTCTAAATTCAGGGTCCATATGTTTAGTGCCTATATTTTCTTCTATGTAATTTATAAAAGTTTCAGGTCCTATTCATGTCCTTAATTGATTTTGAGTTAATATTGGTGTGTGGTGATAGACAACAGTCTAGGAATATTCTTTTGCATGTGGCTTTCTAGTTTTCCTACACCATTTTTTGAAGAAGCTTTCTTTTCTCCATTGTGTGATTTTGGCTTCTTTGTCAAAAATGATTTACTCATGTATACAAGAACTTATTTCTGAACTCTCAATTCTGTTTCATTGGTCTGTGTGTCTGTTTTTCTGTCAATAGCATGCCATTTTGATTTTTGTCACTTTGTAGTATAATTTAAAGTCAGGAAGAGTGAGAATACTCTAGCCTTGTTCTTTATCCTCAGGATTGCTTTGGCTTTTTAGAGTCTTTTGTGCTTTCATACAAATCTGATGATTTTTTGTTTTATTTCTTTAAAAAGTGTCATTGAGATTTTGATGGGAATTGCATTAAATCTGTATAATGCTTTAGATAATAAGGTCATTTTAACTATGTTGACTCTTTCAATCCATGAACATAAAATATCTTTTAATTTATCCAATTTCTTTTAATAATGTCTTACAGTTTTTAGTGTGTAGGTCTTTCATATTTTTCATTAGGTTTATTTGTAAGTATTTACTCATTTTGTTGCAATTGCAAAAGGAATTGTTTTTATTTCTTTTCCTGAAGATTCATTATTAGAGTACAAGAACACTATGGAATTTTGAACATTGATTTTGTATCCTAAAAATTTACTGTATTTGTTTATCATTTCTAAAAGTTTATTAGTGGAGTCTTTAGGGTTTTCTATATAGAGAATCATGACATCTGCAAAAAGTGATCATTTGACTTCATTCTCGATTCAGATGCCTTTTACTTCTTTCTCTTGTCTGATTGATTATCATATTGCATAATAGTGGTGATAGTGGACAGACTTGTCTTGTTCCTGATCTTGCAAAAAAAAATTTTAGTGTTTCACCACTAAGTATGATGTTATTTGAGGGTTTGACATATATGGCCTTTATTATTTTGAGATACTTTTTCTTCTGTACTCATTTGAAGTGTTTTAATCATAAATGTATGCTATAACTTGTCAAATGCTTTCTCTGCATCTATTGATATAACCATATAATTTTTATTCTTTATTTTATTTTTGTGGTCTGTCACACTAAGTATTTACATGTGTTAAACCATCCATGTGTCCTTGGGATGGAGCCCACTAGATCACAGTGTATCATCTTTTTACTGTGCTGTTGTATTTGATTCACTAGTATTTTGTTTAGGATATTTGCAACTGTATTCATAAGAGATATTTGTCTATAGTTTTCTTTTTTGTATTATTATTACCGGGTTTTGGATTCAGGTTAATGTTGGCCTCATAAAATGAATTAGAAAGTAATGCCTCTTTTTCAATATTTTGGAAAAGTTAGAGAAAAATAAATATTTCAACTTCTTTTAGTGTTTTGTAGAATTCCCTGGTAAAGCCATCTGGACTTGGACTTTTACTTTTACTTCAGGGTAGGTTTTTGATGATTGTTTCTGTTTCCATACAGTTGATAAGTCTGTTTAGATTTTCCAGTTCTTGATTCAGTCTAGGATGTTTGTATATTTCTAAAAACTTGTCCATTTCTTCTAGGTTATTAAATTTGGTATTATAATTTTTTATAGTATTCTTGTATGATCCTTTGTATTTCGGTGGTATTTGTCATAACTTCTCTTTCATTTTTGATTTTATTTATTTGTGTTCCTTCTCTTTTTTCCTTAGTGAGTCTAGCAAGGTGCCGGAGCCAGCTGGCTAAGATGGAACAGTTCCCAAGATGGGGAGTGAGAATTGAGAAAAGAAAGAAAAAGAGAGACAGAGAGAGAGACAAAGAGATAGAGTCGGGAGGGATAACAGTTAATACTGCGCCCCGAGTTTATTAAGAACAGTATATTTATACCCTAGGATGTGCATGAGAAGCAACACCCACATATATGCAAACAATTTCAGTAACGAGCTTATCCACTAAGCCAATCTTCCTCCTTCAGTAATGAGCTTACTTGCCCTGCAAACTTCTAGCTTGCAGGCAACTTTAACCCTGTCTGTAGGGCATTCAGTAAGAATGGCTCACAACAGCAAGGAGTGTCAATTTTGTTAAATTTCTCAACTAGCTCTTTGATGCATTAATTTTTTTTATTATCTTTTTGTTCTCAATTTCATTTAATTCTACTCTCATTTTGATTATTTCTTTCCTTCTGCTGACTTTGGGATTCATTTGTTCTTTCTCTAGTTAGTGTTAGGTTGTTTATTTGGACTCATTCTTATTTTCTGAGATAGGCCTGTAATAATATAAACTTTCCTCTTATTACTGCTTTTGCTGTGTTCCCCAAGTTTTGATATGTTGTACTTTTATTCTCATTTGTTTCTATGTATCTCTTGATCTCTCCTTTTATTTTTTTTATGACACAATCAGTTTTCAGTAGCATGTTGTTTAATCTCCATGTATTGTGGTTCTTCCCACTTTCTTTTACAGTTGATTTTCAGTTTCAAAGCTTTATTGTTAAAGAATATAAATGGTATAATTTCAATTTATTAAATATATTGAGATGTGTTTTGTGTCACAACATATGGTCTATTCTTGAGAACATTGTACCTACACTAAAGAAGAATGTATAAGCAGTTGTTTTGGGATAAAGAGCTCTGTAAATATCTAATATGATCAATTGGTCTGATGTGTCATTTGAGGATTATATTTCCTTATTGATTTTCTGTTTGGGGACCAACCTATGGCTGACTGTGGGGTATTTAGGGCCCCTACTATAATTGTGTTTTAGTCAGTTTCTCCCTTTAGTTCGGTTTGTAGTTGCTTTTTTTATATTTTGGTACTCCCTGATTGGAAACATAAATATGAATAAGCGTTAGGTCTTCTTGATGTTCCCTTTATTATTAAGAAGTATCCATCATTGTCTCTTTTTACCCTTTTTATCTTGAAGTCTGTTTCATCAGATATAAGTATAGCTCCACCACTTTTTTCTGGATGCCATTTGCTTAGGTTATTGTTTTTCACTCTTTTCCTTTCAGTGCATATTTGTCCTTGCAGCTGAGATGTATCTCTTGAAGGTAACATATGGTTGGCTTTTGTTTTTTGATCCAATCTACTACTCTGTGCCTTTTTATTGGTGAGTTTAGTCTATTTACATTGAGTGATTATTAAAATACGAGGTTTTTCTATAGCTATTTTATCTTTTGTTTTCTGGTAGTTCGAAGTCCCCATTGTTTTTTGTTCTCATGTTTCTGTCTGTTATTTTAATTTGGTATTGTTTTGTGGATTTTATCTCTGTTCCTTCTTGTTTTATGTTATGTGTCTCAGTTCTGAATTTAGTTTGTATGGTTGTCATTGTGTTTATGTAAAAGATAGTTATACACACATATATATATATACATGTATATATATGTGTGTGTATATATATATGTGTGTATATATATACATATTTGTGTATATATATATATATATATACATATATACAGACTACTGCATGTATATGTATGTATAGATATACATACATGTATATCTTCTATGTTTCCCTTATTTTCATTCCCCTTGAGAAGTTAGATCTTTACTCCCTTTCCTTTTTTGGTTTTTGTTTTCTCAAATGATTGCTATATATCTGAACATGGATTTCTAATTTGCAGTAGTTGTTATTTTCTTCTCCTTATGGAGTGTTTTTATTTTTTGCACTTTAACCATTATGTAATATTTAAGCTTATAATACCCTGTTCTTATCAAGGGTTACACTTTTCTGCTTCTGTATGCCTGTTGGTCATCTTATTCATAGTTATGTATTTTTTGTCTTTTTGTTTCAGGTAGAAATGCCTTCTTTAGTAATTCTTATAATGCAAACCTTGTGGTAGAGAATTCCCTCAACTTTTGTATGTCTGGAAAGATTTTTATTTTTTTTTTTATATCTGAAGGAGTACTTTGCTGGATGATTATTCTTGGCTGATAACTTCTTTCTTTCAATAGTTTGAACACTCAGTTCCATTCCTTCTTTGCTTATAAGATTTGTGCTGAGAAGTCGGGTGATAGTAAATGTGTTTTCCTTTATAAGTTATTGTCTTCATTTCCTAGCTGCCCGAGAATTTTTTTTTTTTTGCTATTAATTTTTGAAAATTTTAATATAATGTGTCTTGGAGAAGATCTTTTTTGGATGAGATAATTAGGTGTTCTGTTTATTTCTTGAGTTTAAAGATGCAGTTCTTTCCATAGATTTAGAAAATTTTCATCGATTATTGTTTGAATATGCTCTCTGTTCCTTTCTCTCTTCTCATTCTGGTATGCACATTATTCTTAGGTTGCTTTTTCTGATGGTGTCAGATAGTTCTGGTAGAATTCTTCCATTATTTTTTATTCTCAAATCTTTCTTTTCTTTCTCCTATATCATTTCCAGATTTCTGTCTTTGATATCAATAATTCTTTCCTCCATCTGGTCACCTTTATTTCCTAAGATTACTATTTTATTCTTCATCTCTTTTAATGTGTTTTTCATCTCTAAAAGTTTTATTTGGTGGTTTTTCAGAGTTTCTAGCTTCTTGGTAAAGTATTTGTTTTGTTCATTAACTTGTTTCTAATTTCTTTGAACTATTAGTCCGAATTTCCTTGCACCTCATTGAGTTTTTCCAGAAATGCTATCTTGAATTCTGTCATTTAAATCACATATTTCTATATCTTTTAGCTTATTTTCTAAAGATTTTTCGCTTATTTCCTGCACTGCTTGTCACATTGGTTTTTTATGGTATTTGATATACTATTATTCTGCTTTTTTTAAAAAATAAAATTTGTTATATAAGGATCTCTCTTTAGGTTGATAAGAAGGGGTTCTTCTTTTGTTTTCCAATAGGTGGCATTCAAGCCTCTTGGATCTCTGCTTTAAAGCTAATAATACCTCCCTCAGAGGTGGGAGTGGGGGGCAGGAGGGGTTGCTGTGTGCTTCATCTGTGGTAAGGTCCCTTGGCCCCAGGGCTTCTCTAGCATGAAAGTATGTGCTGGGTGATGGGGTCTGAGTCTCTGAAGAGGTCCTGAAGTCCCATTACTAACCCCAACAGTCAGATGCAATGTTCTGCTGCTTTTTTTCTGACTCAGCCTAAATGACTAAGGGTAAAGCTGATTAGAAGAAGTCTGCGGTGTGTGTGGCTGTTTCCCTTCCCTTAATGCTCCCCCCAGGTTTCAGCAATCTTGCTTGGATATCACCATGCCTATCTCTGTTACCAGCTATAGTGTATGTTTCAGTACTGGTTGTGTAAATTCCCCAGGGTCTCAGTGGTGTTAGTTCTGAGAGGATATGGGAAGGAAGGGTGTGCTCTGGGTTGGTGCGGGGAATGACCAGGGTCTGTGTCTCAGCCTCCCGTTAGCAATGGTGGTTGCTAAGACACAGCTGTTGCCCCTCCTCACTCAGTCTCTGCCCTGCTCTTTGCTATGATCCTTGGGCTCCACTATGTGGAATATGCTGATCACTCAAGGAGCATTGCTCAGGGCTTCAAGGGGCCAAGACCTAGCCATTTAATATCCTGCCTCTCTTCCTGTAAGATGCTCTGGCTGCTTAAGATAGCTCCTTTTTTTCTCACTCTTAATTTGCCTCCCAATCTTGCATGAATTTGCCCACCTTTGGATGCTCTGATGCACAGATCTCTTAGACCTGCTTGTGTGCAGGTTGGGTGTTATTTATTGGATTATAGATGTTCAGCTTGTAATTTTAAAGGGAGAGATTAGGGGAGATCCCTCACACTGTCATGCTTCTGATGGTTTGAATTCAATAAAAAACTTTTTTAAGGGGGCACCCCATGGGATCCCTTGCTGGGCTTTGGATGTCCAGAATTCTTACTTGGCTTAACTTCTCAGGCAAGTTGTTCCACATATTTAATTATTGTTTACTCTGTCTAAACTCATCTATGCCTTGTTTATTCGACATGGAGCTACCTCAAAAACAAATTATATTTATTTGAAATAAGGTATTATTGGTTAATTGAGCTTAGTGCCTGTGATACTTTCATAAAAAATCATTTTCTAAAAGTGAGTCCTTAATGGTAAGATTTATAGTATTAGTAGAAAGCTGATGGGGAAAGATCTGTTAGCCAGGAGGGACTTTCCTAATGCTTTTAGCCAGAGCATATTGGAGATTACTTATTTTGCTGACTAGTAAGAGGGCCCAATGCCAAAGGACAAAGAGCTGTCCTTTTCTGTGTGTGACACAAATGCTCACCAGTTGGGGGTAAGATCTGGTCTGGAGGTCAGCAACACATTAATCATGACTGCAGAATATAATGTACCCTGATCACTGAAATTTGGCATTTCAAAAGCCACCTGTTCAAATTCTTTGGAAGGTGTATTTTCATTATTTCCAGATCCTAACTAAAGGCCACACCAAGGGGTATGCTGCAAAGTGTGAAAAGACATAGACATTTAACCAAACAAATGCTTTAACAAGTGAACACAATATAAATATATCAAGTTATCTAAATCTTGAATAAAGAAAGAACTTGCAGATAGGCACAATATAGCATAATTTAAATAAATAAAAAATATTGCAATGTTATACGTTATTTGTGGATCCATGCATATTTAGTGCAGGTATAAAAACTGTCTGTTGGGAGCCATTCTTGCTGAATGCCCTACAGACAGGGTTAAAGCTGCCTGCAAGCTAGAAGTTTGCAGGGCAGGTAAACTCATTACTGAAGGAGGAAGATTGGCTTAGTGGATAAGCTCGTTACTGAAATTGTTTGCATATATGTGGGTGTTGCTTCTCATGCACATCCTAGGGTATAAGTATTCTGTCCTTAATAAACTCGGGCGCAGTATTAACTGTTATCCCTCCCGACTCTATCTCTTTGTCTCTCTCTCTGTCTCTCTTTTTCTTTCTTTTCTCAATCCTCACTCCCACTCTCGTGAACTGTTCAATCTTAGCCTGCTAGCTCTGGCAACTTTCAAGAGAATATTACACACGAGGACCTGGGCAGAAGTTACTTGGGAGGGAGAGAGGGGCAAGAGGGTGAGTTGGATCACTGTTTCTGTCAAAATGATAACTTGTGTTAAATTCCGAAGATGGGACATAAATGTCTTTAAATTTTTTCTCTAGGCTTAAAATATTTTATAAATTAAAACAACATAATAATAAAAGAACAGACAATTGTTTTGTTATTTACATTTTTTCATATTAAAAATATCACTTTAAACATTCCTTGGAAGAAATCACTCACCCCCTGGATGTTTTTCAAATAACATATTTTGATTTACTTTTTTCAAAAAGGTTATTTAATTTTCAGAAAGAGTAAAAATTAGGTACAAGATAGATGAAAATGAAAAAGATAGAGGGAAGAATCCTATGAAGAGTAATACCCTTAGATGTAATAATAGCAATAATAATAGCCTCCATTTTATTCAGTGCTTTCAATATACTAGATTATGGGTATTCTGCTCAGTTCTTCATTAGTTTTTTTCTATAGAGCCTATATACCAGGGTTACATTTATCTTTATATTCTATCTATTGCTTCAAATCATGTCTTTTATTATCTTGCTTTACATTTGAACTTTAAGTTAATTTAAGTCACTTTCTTCATAACTTTGCAAACACTATTTTATTGCCTTTCAGAATTCATCGTGACAAATGAAGTCTCAGGGCAGTGTGATTTGGATTTCTTTGTAGAAGATTTGTTTTGTGTTCTTTTATATCTCTGGATCTTAAGATATCCTAAAGATCTTTGTTTCTCTAAAATGTACTAAAAAAATCTTTAGTTTTGTCATCTTACCTAGTTGTCATTCAGCTCCTTCAATCTCAATGTTTATATATTTTTTAATACTGAGAAATGTTTTACTTATTTCTTCCATCATCTCTGATAAGAAAAAAAAATTATTAGAGCTTGGCCCACTTGTGTAATTGTTTATATTTATTTTCTTGTATTTTTAAATGTCTTTGCCTTTTTAGCATTCTTTAATCTTGATTTTGTGTTCCACCTTTTTTACTGACATTGTTATTTTAACATTTCTATGTTTTACATTTAAGTTCTCCTTTGTGATATCTTGTTTTATAAATGCAATCACTCTGAATCTTTCTAACAATGGCAATTGGAATTTTTTAAATGCTTTCTTTTTTATCCTCAATTATTTCTGTTTCCATTTATTTAGATCAATTGTTTTTCTATTATCTAGATCAATTATATTTAGGCTGTCAATTGTCTGCAAATGTTTGAGATCTTTGACCTTCTACTTTGTTATGACTTTGATAAATTAACACATGTTAAGTGGAGCAAGGTTATCAGATGGTGAGCTGCAGTTGTAAAATACCATAGGAGAAAATGAAATACAGAAACTTATTACTCCCAGGTCCTGGAGTATAG
Source organism: Macroglossus sobrinus (assembly GCA_004027375.1). NCBI lineage: Eukaryota > Metazoa > Chordata > Mammalia > Chiroptera > Pteropodidae > Macroglossus > Macroglossus sobrinus. The sequence goes on along the minus strand of PVKZ01001412.1, from coordinate 159,832 downwards.
AAGTCAAGCCTCAATGGAGGTCAGGCAGAGTGCAGCAAGACAGGACTTGAGGCACATACCTTTATTAAGGTCTTTGGGTGGCGTGCTTCGGGGTTCCTGTACTAAGGCTGAATTCATCAACTCAAACTAAAAAAGCAAAGTTTTGGTAAGCTCCACGGGGTCTCATCTAAAAAGCTCATAAGGCATACAGGCACTGTGAGGCAGAGGAGATTGCTGAGAACAAGGCTGTTGGAGAAGTCGTATCAGGAACTTATTATATTTGCTAGTGACTCTACAGGCTGTTATCTGAGGCATATGTTTGCAGGGGAGAGGGGTGTTTAGTTTTAGTTTAAATGTTCTTGCAGGTAGCTTGGCCAAACAAAATGGATACTGAGGCAGCATTACTATGGTGTAACTTAGAAAAACATTGAAAATACTCCTTGTCCAAGAAGATGTACACACAGCCTATTTGCAAAGTCGCATGCATTGGCTGGTTCTAAGAGCAGAGGTGTTCTAGTGCTGTATAGATGGACTAGTCCCAAATAATGTTTTCCTAAATGAACATCCTGGGCATGGTTGCAGAAAAGAACTCATTTTAAAATAGATAAGTAAGAAGCTGTCCATTTTAATGGGAACTCTTAATTTCTACAATGTGAAGGGCTTTATTCTCATATTAGGCTATGTAGCCATTCGTAGTTAATATTTTCAGAAATAGTCCTCAAGTTTATTTTAAGGCAAAACAGTTTCCCATAGCTCTTTATATAATGGGGATGGTAGTGTGGACTGTTTGTGGAGACTATTTTGGTTGCTCAATAAAAAATAAATTAATCTCTATGTTTTCAGATTCACTTTTCACATATGAGTTCTGATCTTTTTAGTGCTTCCTTAGAAGTTAAATTTTAACCTTCACCCTAAGACACTCACTTCTTGATTATGGCACCCTAAGATTAAATTCTTCTGTCAATATTTTGCAACTAATTTTCTAAATTAGTTAAAGCCTACCTTCCACTGATTAAATTTTCTCACCTTCTGTCCAATTCCTTTTGTTATTTTGGAAATATTTTTGTTGTTTACTGTCATTTAAAGGAGGTGTTACATGGAGTAGGAGAAAAGTACATTCCCAATTCTGCTCTCTAAAGGGTACATTTTTACTCCTCACTTCTGGTCTCCATGGAGCCCAGTTTTGTTTGTTTGTTTATTTGTTTGTTTTTTCCTTAGAACACAGCAGCTTCCACCATTCACTTCTATTTTTCTATAGAGTAAGCTTCTACTACATCCAAAATTCTTTCTAAAATATTGATTTAACATCTCTTTTTGATCTTCTTACCTGGAATTATGGTTCTCTTGTATCATTCAAAAATTAATTTTTTAATCTCTAATGTGACAATAAACATTTATATGGAAGGACTTTATTTTATCAACAATGGTAAGCAGCAATGATGAACAAAATCAGATTTTGATTGCACTCCTATGTGTGGGTTGTTTAGCTGTTTATTTATTTGTTACAATCTCCTAACACTAAAATTCTCTACTCCCCATCATCTGCCATCTTAAACACAAATTTTTTAATTTTTATTTTTTGTGATATAATCTTGACATAATTTACAACTGTACTTTTATTTTCTCTTTAAGAGTGTCATACAATTTATAAAAATTGGACTATTCACTTTCACTAATGGACCAAATACTTTTAAACTTCTCTTATATTAGCTAAGGTTAGTGCTTACTCTTGGAATGCCTTTCCCTATAGTAAAACTCTGCTGAACTCTTAGCCAATATATTACAAAGATTTATAGAGACTCTGGATTTAGCAGGGTATGAATCCTGACATTACTACTCTTTAACTGTGTGGTGTTGAGTGAGTTACTTTCTCTTAATAGACCTGTTTCTTATTTGCAAAATTGGGATAATGATGGTACATATTGAGTGAGGTTGTTATTGATATTCCATGAGATAATTCATATAGGGCAATTAGTTCAGTTTCTAGTAGAAAATAAACTCAGTAAAATGTTGGTTATTTTTAACTACTATCATACTTCATAGCCTATCTAAAACAGCTCTCCTCCGCTTTCTCTAAACAAATGAGATTCAACTCTCATTTAAACTCTGCCAGCTTTCTTTTTTTTTTTCTGGTATGTGTGTTTGTGTCATGCATGTGTATTTGTCTGTTACAGTCATGGTCTTATTCTAATTTGTATAGTATTTGTTTATTTCTCATACTTTCTAGTAGTTACACACTAAACCTCAGTGTATTCATATCTATAACAGAGGATATTAACCAGTTCACAGTTTGTATTAAATTTCAGATAGCATATGTGTCGAAAACTGAGTGATTATTAATAGACTGCTGCTTTCATAGTACAGTCCACTAGGCTAATATGCAGAGGAAGGTCTAACACAGTGCCTAATTAATGATATATATTTAGTGGAATTGATTTTAATAGCTTTCTAATCAATTTTGAAATGCTAATTTAAAATACACCCAAAGATCTCTCCAATAATGATTAGGATGCTATTAATAGCACCTAAGTTTTTGATTAGGGAGCTCTTCACATAAGGAAACTGAAAAAGAAATTAGTTAAAACATTGTTTCTACCAATATTTAGCACTACATCATACTAAATTAGAAGTTTTACCTCAAATGAAGAACACTTCTTCCCAATCTCCTTGCCTTTTTTTCTCTTCTTTCTCCTCCTTTTCTGTTTTAAAGTTTTTGACTGCTAATAATTAATATTATTATGTAATAGTGATCTATATGGAATTACTAGCTCTCAACTGAATTGTAATGTAATTGTTCTTTAGAGAATGAAAATACCTAGTGTCCCTTTACAAAGGGATTATCTTAGAATACTAACATATACACTTGCAAAAACTTGTATAAATATAAATAAAAATTTAAAAAGATTTTTTATGATAAAATAACATACAAAGAATCAACAAAGCTCTATATCTGTTTTTATTCACTAAATGCCACCTCTTTTCACATCTGTGTTCCCAGTAGCACTACTATCTAACAGACCTGTGGTTCATTATCATGACAAAATATTTGAATATAATTTAAAGAGACTCTATCATCAAACACATTTCCCATTATCTTTTCCTTCTAATAATTTGGACAAGTCTCTTAACTGTGTTAGCTTTAGATTCCTCATTGGAATATGCAAGTATCAACATACTTGGTCTCTACAGTCTCTTGCAAATCTGTATAATTTATTCTAGGCTGCTTTGTGTTCTCATTAAAGACTGAACTAGAAGAAAAAGAAATCACAGAGCACATCATTCTTTCACAGCTACTTAGACCTGTTTTTGTTGTTGTTGTTTGTTTGTTTGTTTACTGAAGCTGTTTATTCATGGTCCAAAGGGCATTGGTGGTGAAATGAAGGTCTTTATGTAGCAATCCTGCTGAGAAACATTAATTAAAATAATTAACATATTTCTTCATTTAATGCATAATGTGGAACAGTTCCTTGACCTAGCCAAGCTTCTGATAGGAAAGATAGTAATGAGAAACGTGTTATGATTTTCTAAACTCTTGTTCATGGTAAATGTGATTTTACTGCTTTTTTTCCGTTTTCTCACTGCATTTTTATCTTATTTATGTCATACATTTAATGAACCAAAATAAAATGATTCAGTTTTACACTCTTCTATTTGCTTTTACAGCAGTTTACTCTTTTCTATATTATAGACCTTAAATTATATTTTTAAATGAAACTTTTTATTTGTAGATTCATATGCAGTTTTGTAAAATAATGCAGAGGGATCCTCTGTGCACTTTGTTCAGTTTTTTCAATGATAACCTTTTGTAAAACTGTTATATAATATCTCAATTAGGATATTGATACAACCCACCAAACTTACTAAGATTTTCCCAGTTTTAGCAGTACTTACTTGTATATCTGTGTATATTAAATTCTATACAATGTTATCAACTTGTAGGTTTATATATATTCACCACAGAGCCAAGTACTGAACAGTTCCAACACCACAAGAATTCTTCATGTTGTCTTTTAATTACCAAACCCAACTCTTCACTATGTACCCATCACTAATTGTTAGCAGCCACTAATCTAAATCATAATTTCTAAAATGTTGTCATTTAAAAATGTTATGTAAGCAGAACCATACAGTATGTAGCCTCTTGGAATTGGCTGTTTTCTCTCAACGTGATTGTCTGGAGATTCATCCAAGTTAGTGCATGCATGAATAGTATATTTATTTTTATTGCTACATAGTATTCCATTGTATATATGTGCCACAGTTTGTTAAACTATTCGTCTGTTGGAAATGCTAACCTGATTCCACTTTTTGATTGTTACAAATAAAGCTGCTATGAAGATTCAGGTATAGATTTTTGTGTAAACGTAAGTTTTTATTTACCTGAGATAAATGCTCGGAAGAGTAATTGCTGAGTAGTATAATTGTAACATGTTTAGGTTTATTTTATGTATGTATGTATGTATGTATGTATGTATGTATGTATGTATGTATGTATTTAAGAAAATGGCAACTATTTTCCAAAGTGGCTAAATCATTTTATACTCCCACCAGCTAAGTATGGATGATCTCGTTTCTCTATTTTGCCACTATTTTTATTATAATCATTTGATATATGTGTTGGTATCTCATTGTGATTTTAATTTGCTTTTGTCTAATGGCTAGTGATATTAATCATCTTTTTATTTACTTGTCATCTATATATCTTCTTCAATAAAATGTTTAGTTCTCTGATTTGTAACATTTTCTCCCTGGCTGTAGCTTGCCTTTTCATCTTCTTGACAGATTTTTTACACAGAGAAAAAGTTGTACATATCGATGAAGTCCAATTTATCAAATTGCCTTTTATGAATTATGCTCTTAATTTCAATTCTAAAAACTCTCTGCCTAACCCTAAACCCTAAATCTCAAAGATTTTCAGGGAGTTTAACATTTTATTTATGTACTTTATGTTTGTTTCCTATGTTTTTCATTCTTCTGGTTTTCTTTTCTTAACTTTTCACCTCCTGCTCTGTGGTCCAGTTCCTAACAGGCCACAGATAGATACTAGTCTGCAGCTTGGGGGTTGGAGTCTCCTGCTCCAGAGCACCCCACTTTGCATGCAAGGGGACCTTTTCTGACACTTCCATCCTTTAGTGTTTTGTGATTTGTATGCTGACAGATCTCTTTAGTTCACCCTTGATCATATTCAGCAAAGCATCGTTACTTTGCAACCAGCACATGTGAAACCTCTTTCGCAGTTCAGAATGGATTTCTGTAGCAATAGGCAACCTAGTTCTGTGAACAGCTTGGAGAAATTGAAGTGATAAGATTTTCATTTAAGTTTCATCTATGCTATGCTGTGGGTTGTCAGCTTTTGCAATAGCTTTTCCTAGTACTGTTCTGCTAAATGTTAAGCAACCAGCTCTGAAGTGTGTGTGTGTGTGTGTGTCTGTGTGTGTGTGTGTGTGTGTGTGTGTGTGTCTTGGGGGAGCCCTGTATTACCATGTCTGCTAATTCTATGGTGAAAATACTGCTGCCAAGGCCAATTCAGGCTGTGGACATGACATCACTGAGGGCTGAGCTGGAAGGAGATGGCACAGAAGGAACATAGCTCCTCCAAGTTGCAAGCTCATCTTTCTCTTCTGGACCAAAGGTGTGTAGATTATCTTCAGGTTCTTTCTATCACAAGTACCTTTTGTCACAAACTTAGAAATGATATTCAAAATATTTGGCAGCTCCTGAGTTACATATTGACCACTCAGAATAGTCACAGGCTATAAATACCTGAACTCACTGAGGACCTTGCAGACTCTTAGTCACCCCAGGTTGCCTGGCAAGACATCTTTGGTTTGGAGTTTCTGGTGTTTTATGTATCCTTCCAGGATGACTTTATGCATATAAATCACGAATAAATAGTCTCCCTCCAATTATTTTAAATTAAACAAATGATGATATACCATACACTCCTTACAAGACTTCGCTTTTTTTCTATTTTATATATTTTGGATGTTTTCAACATTAGTACATACAGATGTTCCTCTTTATTTATTTTTAACAGTACATATTTTTACTATTATGTGGCCTGATCACAATTTAAACAGTGCTTTATTGATTGGCACAGATTAATTTTTGATTTTTTTACTTATTTAAAATGCTAAAATGAGTAAATTTATACATATGTTAATTTATACTTTTGTAAATATATATAGGTTGAATATACAGAAATGGAATTACAGGTGCAAAAGAAATATGCATCTGCAATTGTGATATATACTGCCATATTTCCTTCAACAGGGGTTGTATAAATATCTGTCCAACCAGCAAAATTCAAAATGTGCTTCTTAGCAATAGAATGTAGCATCAAACTTCAGATACTACAGATCTGGTGGTAAGGACTGTCATTCAATATAGCTTTACTTAGAATTTTTCTAACTTCCATAATTTCCCTAAATGATGGAGGTTAGAATCCTTTCATTTATGACACATTTGTATTTCCTAGTCACTGAATTCAGTTTTTCATCTCCTCTTTCCGCTTTTTTTGCCTACTGAATTGTTTGTCTTCTTTCTGTATTAAAGTTTGTATCAAGGACTTTAGTATTTCGCAATTAAATTGCAAAGATATTTTTCCCAGTTTTTCATGTCTTTGATTTTTCTTTGATGCTTTATTCCATGAAAAATTTTGACTTGATACAGTAGAATTTATCAATTTATTTTTTATTTTATGACTTATAGATTTTGAGACATGTTTAGAAAACCCTTTTCCACTCTGAGGTTATAAATAATTCTCTTTCACAGAATTATTATTGTCTCATGACTATACATTTCTCTCCAGATCATATTTATTCTATTTACAACTGATCAATTCTGTGAGATAAACTGGAAAATTAGATATATTGTACGGCATTGCCATTTATTATTAAAACCTGTGAGAAGAGACTCAAATCATAAGTTCAAATTATAAATACAGTGGGCAGCATATAAAGAAGGTTGCAATAGATCATGGTAATACTAATAATAATTATATTTATAGCTAGCATTATTGAGTACTTAATAAACTAAATAATTTTAATAAGTTGAGTAATTTATTAAGTGCTTAAATGAGTACTTACTCAGATAGTGCTCTAATGATTTCTTTAATTAAATTCTCTAATAACTTTATTATTATTTCTTTTCACAAATAAGGAAACTGTCACTGCCAAGGTTACACAGTTCCTAACTGGTGGGCCTTTGGCAAAATCCAGGTCTGTCTGGTCTCAGAAATCCAGGTCTGTCTGGTCTCAGCACTCTGAGCCCTGCTCCCATTGCCTTACAGACAAGTGAAACTTCATCTCTCCCTGATTGGCTCTGCTAGGTTTCCTGGGAATTCTCAAGAAAGACAGAGTGTACTCTGTTCCTGAAGTCTGAGTTAGCTGCAAATAGTGGAATGAGGGTGCAAGACCCTATCCAAAGTAGGAAAATGTGGAAAATGGGAAATTGTGACAGTTTGGGGAGAACACTTAATCTTTGGCCAAGTATAGAGTAGCTTAAGCATTTTCCAGACTGGACAGTGATATTGTTTGTAGACCAGGTATTTTAACTGGCTTGTCTACTGCCAACATATTAATTATCTGTAGAGCTGTTGGGAAAATGAAATGAGTCCTTATTTTTTCTTATTTTCTTTTTTGCTTCCATTAATAATGGTATCCTAAGAATTCAACAATACTTGCGATATTACTTTTATCTCTAAAAAAAAATGTAGAAAAGAACAGAAAAAGTGCTAAATGTACCTTGGTTTACTTGTAATAACAAAAGCAAAATTGTCAAAAACCCATGGAGTTAATTATATTTATTATCAAAATGTGTCAAGGTGAAATAAAAGGTGAAGTTTGGGGCAGGGCAACCTCCCTTGGAATGAAAAGCTAATCCATGTAGGACTACTATCCATCTTCAATGTCTTTATCAAAACAGTACTAAAATATTTCAATACTTTAGGTTATACAGATAACATAATAGAACAGTCTTAAACACCTAAAAGTGTTTATATACATAGTTTCATTCTACTATGCTTATAACTTGACCAATCAACAGTAGATATTAAATATAATGAACAAGAACTGTTACATTATGTTCATTCTAATGAGCATTACATTGCTGTATTTTTATACACAATGATAAATATGCATAAATTCATTTCTAACATTCTCAATTATGAATAAAAGTATGTTGTATGTTTATTAGATATAAAATAACCAGAACAAAATAAAATAAATAAAATAAAATAAAAAATAAAAATAACATAAAAAAAACTTGATTACAGAAGTTTTCTTAAAATCATTATGTTAAATAAATTGGAAGAAACATTAAAGAGACAATAAACCTTAAGTGACAGAGTCAATTAAGGGTAGAAGTCAAACTCAGATTTGGATGCTGCCTTTCACTATATGATTTTAGTTTTAGACACAAGGATCCTTTTAAAAATTAACTACTGCCCCCTTTTAGAAATAACTATACTTCTTTACTTAAGCATTTCAAGGAGCAATGCATTAAAAAGAAAGTATAAGGAAGGTTAAAAAAAAGGCCATCTACTAAAACATGGATATTAATAAATTCAATATCTCTTTCTCAGTGTCACTTTTCTTTTTCTTCTTTGAAGATAAATCCTTATTTAAAAAATAAAAATAATAAAATTAAATTTTTAACTCAGGTGAAGTTTGTTGAAATACACTAGAACAGCATTGTGTTTTTAAAAATTCTTTAAGAGAGGTCAGTGAAACCTTATTTTGTAACTGAATGCAGAAGAACAATTTATCACTTAAAAGTAAATGTTGGTAAAACTGATTAGGGATTAAAAACAACAAAAGATAACCCTGAATAACTCTTCAAGAAGCTCATCGGGTTTTTATGTACACCAAAGGCAAGTTATCCCATAAAGAGCTTTTTTAAATAGTTAATCCTCAGATCTTTACTTCGTTAATCATCCAAACAGGTGACTTTTTTTTTTTTTGCCTCAATTGAGTATAATATAATGATAAAATTCTTCACCTTGTGTTTCATTCATGGACCAACCTAAAGCTGCTGACAAAGTTAATCACCTGTACATACAGCATTAAAATTTAGTGAAATTCGTGGCAATTAATACACTAGAATATCCAGTGGACTATAACTAACAAAACTTAAGTTGATTTTATTAGCTAAGTTTCTGAGCAATTTGGTTGTGGGTGACCCCGAAGTCACTAAATTTAGAACTTTATGTCACATGAGAGTTGAAAGTAAATAAAAATAAAAATATTTATTATTTTTAAATAACTTATCTTTAAAAAGCCAGAATATTAGTAATATGCTAAAATATTAGCATTTAGTAGCTGCTCAGTGATCAGATTGACTACCAATGTATCAAAGTGCTTGTGTTCAAATAACCCTTATGGTAGCCTAACACTATATCACAATGCCTATGTCACTGACATCACTTTGTCTCATGTAGGCATTGTACTATCTCAAGAATAAAAAGGGTGAGTATAGTAAAATAAGATATTTAAAGAGAGGCCTCATTCACATTTTATTACAGTATATTTTTATAATTGTTCTATTTTATGATTAGTTATTATTGTTAATACCTTATAGTGCCTAATTAAGAAGTTAAATTCTCATAGGTATGACGTTCAGAATGAGCCACCTCAAAATATGTCTCATCAGTATGCAGATTCATTTAAGCTAAAGGAAATTTTAGCTTTAGGCTCAAAGGAAACTTCTGTCCCTCCCTTTAATTACCTAGAAGAATTTGAATTAGGAGCCATAATAAGATATTAGAAATAACTTATTTTGATCTATCTATAGCACAGGACAAACTTCTGTTTACTAAATGTTTGTTCTTATCACCCTGTAATGACACTTTTGTTATGGAGCACACCTGGACAAGATGACCTCAGAGCCAAATTAGAACCAAAAAAAATTTTATTACGAATTCGAATCCGGGCTTAAGCCTCCACTGATGCAGCAGCGAGAACAAGAGCCCGGATCCTTAGCATGAGGTTCCTTATATTGGGTTCATGGCGGGCTAACTTGGCGCGCACGGGACAGGTTGCAGTTCCTTATTGGCTAACCATATGGCCTGATTATGGCCTGACCTTTAAGCAAGCAAACAGGATGTCTGGGCGGAGAATTCCGGCCCTTGGTCGGAGGGAATTGCAGTCTACCTTGCTGGGGGAATTTAAAATTTTTCATTCCGCCATCTTAGATCTTACATCGCCATCTTAAATACATAAGTTCTCATGACCCATTACAACTATGAAGCCCCCAAGGTGCATTACTTTATTCCTAGCTCAGAGTGTCCTACATACCTCAATTCTCCTTTCTGTTTCTGACTCATGTATGCAGGGTTCTCATATATATGTATGTGTTAAATTTGGTTATTTTATCTTAATAATCTGTCTCATGTTTGTTTATTAAATCAGCCAAAAGAAACTTAAGGGTAGAGAAAAATTGTTCTTTCCCTATATGGGTATACACATATAGGGAAAAAAACAGTATAGTCATGTGCAGCTTAATGTCAGGATACATGCTGAGAAATCTGTCATTAAGTAATTTAATTATTGTGGGAACATCATAGAGTGTTCTTATAAAAGAATGTGGTATAACCTAGTACCCATCTAGGCTATGTGGTAGAGCCTAGGCTCTTAGGCTATATAGCCTGTTACTATACAAGACAAGATTAAATCAAGCACAAGAGAAATTGATGCGATCAAGAGATGTAGTAAACAGGAGATGCCATTATAACACAACATACTGTTTTATAGCAAACATTTAAAAAAATAAATAGAAGAGTACACTCTCAAATAACAATAAAAGGTATAGTACAGTAAGTACATAACCAGTAATATAGTCATTTATCTTTATTATGCACAAACATGCATAATATGCTGTGCTATTGTTACCATTAGGGGCTATATAAATTTGTCGTTACCCTAGTTGTGCTGAGGGGACCTTAGTTCTTTCTGCTGATGCAGTAAAGAATTATAGATCAGTGAAACTTAGGAAAAGCAAGATTCGTAAAGTACATTTCAAGAGAAAAACAAGCTATGCTAGAGATAGCCACAGTGCCCTAGAAGTGGGGAAGCTTGATTATATTTGGGCCATGATGAAAGGTTAAAGGGTGGCGCTAGATGACTGACATGTGAGGTCATTTTGATTAACGGTTGTTTTTTTTTTTAACCAGTTGTCTGCTACACATGCAATTACCCAGAATTCAGTGTTATAATTCAGTTTATAAACTTCTGGGCATATGCATATTATAATGATGGTACAATGAGGCCAAGGTCAAGGAAAGACAGTATATGTACTATGCAAACACGTGTGGTTGGACTAAACCAACAGTTATTTCTGTGTTTTTTACTTCCTGTTATTTCAGAATGCAACAAGTATTTTGGGGAGGTCCTAAGGGGGGTCCCTGGGTTGGGCCTGCATTCCATTGTCTCTCATGTCTACCTAACTGCCTAACATTTCCCTCTTCAGTATTAGGGACCCAAATCATTGAGGTTCTTGCTCAATTACTGCTCTAGCTACTTCAGACTGAGAAGGGGTGAAGGTGGAGGTTTGGATTTCTATATTTGCTCTTTGTTGACTGGAGGCAAAGGCTATAAAGGACCATCTAGGGGTCTACAATATGATATACTATTCATTGACTGCATCAGGTGATATCTCCCTTGGAGGACGATCTGGAGATGAATTGCCTAGAGTTTGGAAGGTACAAACTGGACAAGGTGGTTTAGGAGGGGTGGTCCAATGAAGAAGAGAATAAAAAGTTAGATTAGGGGAACAATGAGCAGTAGAAAAAGGGATTGTAACTACAATTGCCAATTTCCGGCAAAAGTGCCAATGCCAAGATGTTTTATCTTTTTCATGGATTTTAGAATGTTTTAGATAGATATAGAAATTCAGCCTGAACAGATGACATAGAAATAGAACTCTTGTTTGTGGGTAAATGCACATTCCCTCATGTCCTGCTGTCAGGAGATCTAAGGCCTTTTGATTTTGAAGTTCTATTTCCACTAAGGAATCCAGTTGTTCCTCCATCTGGGTCAGGGCAAAGGCAGTTTCTTTAATGGCCTTGGCTGTTTTTTTGCTATAGTTCCCTTTGAAGTCTGAATGCAGTACTGCCTGTAGTTGCCCCCATGATACCTGCCTTGACTATCAATCAGGGAAATTCTCACTATTGTGTTTTCAAGGCCTCGGGGGCAAATTAAGCATGTCTGTGAGCATTATAATGGATAAAGTTTGTCAAGAGAAGAGCCTGAAGGGGAATTACTGAAAATACAAAAAGGAAAGGAGACTTGATTTTTGTTATAGAGGAAAGAAAATATTCCAGAGGGGAAAAAGACTGGATTAGTAAGAAGGGGTTTGATGCAATTGTTGTTGAGGTTCAAATGTTTTTGTAAATCTAGGCTAGCCTTAATTCTCCATGCTAGAAAGGCTGATAAGGGTATTGGAAGGGTGGTCCATAGATAATCAGGGGCTAGGCTAACCCCACCCCAGCTCTTGGTGAATTGGCAGGGCCAAGAGAATTGAGAAATCTTAAGGAGTGAGACAGTTTGATTAGCTAATTGATAAAGCCTAGGTGGGATTGAAAAAATCATGATAAGAATTTCAAAAGATGAAAAATATGAAAAGAATAATAAAACTCATTCTGGGTTTTCTTTCTTGAAGAGGAATCTCAGGTCTTTTATCAGTTCACAGGTGTAAGTAGAGCCTGCTATAGGGACCTCCGGGAGTCTTAAGGTGTGACAGCTTGCTGAAATGTGATAAAGAAAGAGTTAATTTAAAAACCTGAAAACTAGACAAAGAAAGTCTATATCTTAGTAATGTTTAACTAAAACAAAAAGGCCTAGTTCTCAGAACCCTTATCTGCCTCCTGTTAATCACGAAGTTTGTAACAATATAACAATAAGCTTGTATGCTAACTGCCAATTTCAGCTTGTGCCGCCCTGCTCCCTTGCCTGGCATGAGAAACAATCAATTGAATATAAGCTGGACATAATTCTTGTTCAGGGCTGTTTCTAGCAAGGACAGCCGCCGGCTATTAAACAGTCTTTGAGAGAATACTTAGTTTGTTCTATTCAATATTGGCTACAACAAAGGCAAGATCTGACTCAAGAGTGATGGATCTACCTGGAAATTCTAAGGACCTTTATTGCAAATTAACTGCAAATGAGAGGCTAGAGAATTATCCTTGTAAATCTTGATTAATACTTGATTGATATTTGGGTGCCAGGAAGAGATAAAGGGTGAGTTTTTGTCTCTTGGGGTTTGATTGTTATTCCATAGTCCTTAAGAGCATATTGAAATTGATTAAGTGATCTGGCATAAGAGCTTAGGACCATAGAGTCAGTGTAGTAGAAGAGATTATCAATAAACTGTAAAATGGATCTCTCCTCAAGTTGTAAATCTTGTAAATCATGAGCTAAGGCTTGGCCAAAGAGGTTGGTGTTGTGGCACAATCAATTCTAAGACCCATGGAGCCAATTGAGATGAATTGTGAGCCTTTATTAGCCGAGGCCCACAGCTGACTCTCTACCACGCAGGATCAGAGATCAGCCCCGAGTTTCCAGAGGAGGCAGTTTATCAAGCTTAAGACCATATCTTGGTGGTCTTCTGAACAAGCAAGGAAGCAGATTACAGAAAGCAGATGTTGGCTGTAAACTGATTTACTGGAAAGTTTTTTTTTTACTTCTACAGTGGGGACTGTCCTGGAATCCTTAGGGAAGTACTGTCCAAATCAATTGTGGTAGACTCCTTTAGGGTAGTCTCATTCAAAAGCAAAAACAAATTGTGATTGTAGGCTTAGAGAGATAAAAAAAAGAAGGCATCGTTTAAGTCTAAAGTAGTGAACTAATTAGTCCTTGGGGGTATGGTTCCCAGTAAGGTGTAAGGGTTGAAGATTACTAGATATAAAGGTATGATTGCTTCATTGATTATTCATAAGTCCAGTAGGAGAGGGTAAGTTCCATCTTTTTCTTAATAGTTAAAATGGAGGTGTTACAGGGAGAATTAATAGGAACCAAAAACCAATGTTGTAAGAATTTTGATATTATAGGTTGGAGGACTTGCTTAGCTTCAGGCTTAATAGGAACTGTTCCCGATTAGAAAAATGAGAAAGGTTTTTTAGGTTGATTACAACTGGAATGGCTATTTTAAATTGTCTGGGATACCTTGATCCCAGTCTATAGGGTTAATAAAGGCCTCCCAAGTTTCTGAATTGGGGAGGGTCTCAGGTTCTTCTGATAGTAAGAGCATTTGTAAGGGTGGAAAGGTTAAAGTGCCTCCTAGAGTAATTTTAGTTCTTAGTTTATGTAACGAATCTCAGCCTAAAGGAGGGTTTGAGCATTAAGGCATAATAATAAAAGCTTGAGTTAATGAATACCCATCCTATAAGCAACATAAAGGTGAAATAAAATATTGGGAAATTGGCTTACTAGTGACTTTTAAGAGTGCCAGTTTGAAAGAAGAAGGGTTGGAGAAGGAAATAAGAATAGAGTAGGTAGCCTCAGTATCCAAAAGAAAAGTAATGGTCCTACCTGACACATCCATTTATACCCTTGGGTCCAGTCCAATGATAGTAATTTCTTGTGGTGAGGATACCTGGAGGGGAACTCTTCAGTCTCATGTTATCATTTGAAAGTATGAGGCTGGTTCTGACCCAGGAGTCCTTCTATCCAAGGGGTAGAGAGCAGCTCAATGACCCAGATGCTGACATTTGTAGCAGGAGGATTTGAGAGGCTTTTCCTTATTGGGATACTCTTTGGCCCAGTGACCAGGTCAGTGACAGATGATATACTTCAATGAGCTCTTTGTCGTTGGGAGAGCGGTACTCATAGACTTGGGCTGTGACTGGCCTTAAAAGGCCACTAACATTTAGGCAATCCTAGCTAAGACTGTAGTTGTTGTAGTTAATATTTCATCTAAAGCAACTCCAGTCTCCTGAATAATCTTTTAGATCTTCCACCTAATGTCAAGAGATGCTTGAGTTAGGAATTTGTATTTTAAAATGATTTGGCCCTCATAAGAACTTAGGTCTAAGTTAGTATATTTAATGGAGGTTTCCTGGAGCCTCTCTAAAAAGGCAGTAAGGTTTTCTCCTGGTCCTTGGGTAATTGCTGTTACTTTTATATAGCTAATGACTTTTTGTTGTCTTCACTTAAGCTCAGCCTTGGTGCATATTATAAAATGGTCTAAATTTACTCTCAGAGACGTGTATTTTGAATTAGATGAGGACCTCTCTATTTTCCTGAAGATGAACAAAACTTAGTTCTTACTATTGTGGAGATTTAGTTTTCTTAAGCAACCAAGGGTCTGATGAGGACAGCATAAAACACAGATAATTATTTTAATAAAACATAGAGTCTTTGTTTTCTAGGCAGAAAACTTCCAGTAGCAGATCAACAGTCAAGAATCTTAATCTTATTTAGCGAAGAGAGAAAACCGAACTCTAATTTTGCATTGACTTACTTTTGATATTTAAGTTAACTTACTCTATTAAACATATACACACAGACATACATAAACATACAAATGGAGATATCATAGCTTTCATTTTAAACTACTAGCATTTATGTCTCAGATATAATGCAAATTCAGAGGAAAAAATGTGATCCAAATTATGTTTTTGGCAAATGGACTAATTTAGGATTTTGGTAGGATGAGCAAAGTTTTGCATGCTGTAAGAATTTAAGACATTTTTAAAAGTTAATTTATATCAATCGTAGAATGCATTCGAATGTCTTTAAGAGGCTTGAGATCCTCTCCTTCAGAGGTGCCCCTTAAGATATACTTTCTTGTTCACAAAGATAAACAACAGAAAGTGAAAAGCAAGTATGCACAATAAAGTTGGAAAGCTCAGAAGGTATAAAGAGTGGCTTTAGAGTACCTGAATCTAAATTGGTGGGTTTTCTCAGAGGAAGATGGCACAAGATGGAGATTGCCACATGTCTGAAGAAAAACAAGATGGGAGAGGGGAAGGAGAAACCTCAGATGCTACTTTACACTTCAACAAGGGGTAAATGGCAAAAAGAAGAGGGGGACTTACTAGAGTGTAGTAAGACTAGAGTGGTTAACCTGCATTTTTGGAAGAGAGAATCATTTTCCCAGAGTAAGAAAAGGGGCTTGAACATAAGGTATTTCCAACCATTTACTCTGATGTTTACAATAAAAATCTAATTGAACTATGATATTATAATCAATGCTTCATTAATGGATAAGATTTCCCATCAGAGAGTTTATATTATGGCCATGAGGTGTTACAAAAGAAAACACAGAGCCTGTGGGTACAGTATAGATAGCTGGTTTCCCATCTAAAATGGAGAACAAACAACTGCAAGTCAGAGAGCCCAATGTCTTGGGGTCATGATTAGGAACGTGGCATCCCAGAACTCAGTGGTTAATGGTGTAGATGTCTCTGCCCCTAACAGGCACTGGGCTACAGAGAATACCATGTAGTCACACCCAGTTTTTGTACCAAAAGAGACAGGAAGAAAAACATGGGTCTTACCAAGTGGCATGGATCTCCCTCATGGAAGAGACCACCCTCTCCAGCATGGGAGAGGTGACTGAGATCACAGATGGTGAAATCAATTAGAAAATAGGAGAGTGGCAAGGAATACCTGCATTCTTGGTCTCAGGAGAAAATGAGAAGTTTCAGAGGAAAGGGTAGCTGGAATACAGAGAAGAGAGTAGGCAGAAGGGCCCATATTCAAAAAGGATGAGGCCTGGGTTTTACCAGGACCATCCATCCGGGTCACGGTGCCAAAAGCTGTTATCATTGGGGGTGATCTAGAACTGTTGTTACCCAGTGGTGCTGAGGAAATTTTGGTTCTTTCTGCTGACACAGTAAAGAATTACAGATTGTTGTGGTGCAATCAGTTCTAAGATCCATGGAGCCAATTAAAATAAATTATGAGCCTTTATTAGCTGGCTGGCTACTGACTCTACCATGTAGGGTTAAAGGAAATCAACCCTGGGGTTTGAGAGTGAGACAGTTATAAAGCCTAGAACAAGCAAGCAGATGACAAAAGCAGAAGTTGGCCATTAGCACAATACATCACCTAGTGCCACACCCTGGTTAACAAGTAAGTGGATTACAGAAGCAGACATTGGCCATCTTTATATCTTATACAATACACCTCCTAAACCATATCCAAGCAAGTAGGACAACTTCTGGTATCTAAAGATATTTCTTCCCTATAGCTGACTTAGCTAGTTGGCTCACTTGAAAATTTTTCACCCTTAACAAGATCAGCAAAATTTAGAAAAGCAAGATTTATTAAAGTACATTTCAAGAGAGAAACAGGCCACTCTAGCTATGGCCTCAGTGCTGTAGAAGTTGGGAGGTCTGCATTATATTTGGGCCATGATAAAGATTACAAAGATGGTGCTAGTGTAGAACCAAAGTGACTCCATCTTAGATACAAACCCCCCATTTTGAACTTAAGTGGAAAAAAAAAAAAACCCAGCTGATTAAGAGTCACCCCACCCAACAATTGGCCAATCAGAGACCCCTTGGAAATTATCTGAAAGTTCCACCCGCCAAGTTCCCTGTTCTGTGGTTCTTTTCCTCGGCGCAAAGTTTAACCAATCCCCTTAAAGGTTTTAAATTAAACTCACCAATCCTGTATTGCCATGGCGGTACTCCCCTGCTTGTGACTTTACCCTTTAAAAACCCTTTGAAACTGTAAGTCGGGGTCGATACTTCCACTGCTGCATCAGTGCATCAGTATCGGCCTGGGCTCGAGCCTGCAAATAAACTCCCTCTTGTTCTTACATCAGTATTGACGCCTTGGTGCGCGTGAAGGCTCGAAGTCGGGTATAACACTAGATGATTGGCATGTGAGGTTATTTTGATTGACAGTTGGCTGTTGCATAACCTTTTGTGTACTATACATGCAGTTACCTAGAATTCAGTTTGTTATAATTCGATTCATGAACTTCTGGGCATAGGTATGATATTATAATGATGTTATAATGAGGCCAAGGTCAAGGAAGGACAGTATATGTACCAACTGTGTAAGCACTTGTGGTTGGACTAAACCAGCAATTATTTCTTTTTTTCTTCCTGGTATTTCAGGATATAAAAATAATCTTTAATGTAACACAGGTGTTTTGGAGGGGTCCTGAGGGAGGTCCCTGGGTTGGGCCTTCATTCCCCTGTCTCTCATGTCTACCTAACTGCCTAACACTATGACGTTATAAGAACTACAATGTCACTAAGCAAAAGGAAATTTTTAGCTTCATTATAACCTTATGTGACCATCATATATAATGTCTGTTGTTGACTAAAACATTGTTATGTGGTTCATGACTACTGACTGGTACTATTCGAAATTTCTAGTATCCACAGGGGATTTGGAGCATATCTTTTTGGATAAGAGGGAGACTACTGTATTGAAAATTTAAAAATAAGTTTTCATAACAAATTGTTAAGATGTAAGTAATAATAAATCAATGGCCATGTGTCTGTCATTAACTGAAGAATAAAACAACTTTGATTCTCTCTGTACCCTCTGTGTGCCTCGTTCCACTTTTCTACCTGCTCATCGCCACTCTGCCTCAAATAACCATTAGTTTACACTTTACTTATCATTTTCTAGATTTTACTATATAGTTTAAGAATATGTTTGGCATTTGTGTGCTTTTATATTTAAAAAAAATAAAATAAAAACAGGCTCAAAATAGAGTGACTTCTGGTAAACCCCTTGTCAACAAAATAAGACTTAATTGAAATTTCAGCCTTTTTCAGGAGTGTGACCTTTAACCAGTTGATCTGAAATTTTTTGGTCAACACTAATGAGAGGATCTACCTGATAGACACTCTGCTTTTCCCTAAGGAAAGGTGACCTTGCTTGAAACAACAGTAGCTTCCTTGTTTCAACTTCTTTACTTATAAAATGCCTTACATTTTGTACATTTCCTCAGAGCTGGATGGGATGCCATCTGAGTCAGGAATTATTAAATTAATTTAATTAGATCTTCAAATTTATTCAATTGAATTTTGTCTTTAAACAGATTTGGTAATAGTGTTGAGATCAAAGCAAACTTCTAGCAATTTGGGGGCAATGAGATATGCAGGCATAGTACCTGTGAACTCCTTTGAGTTCTCTGTTTTTCTCACTGTTTCCAAGGGCTGTGGGTAAATTTCTCTTGGTTCTGACCTTTGCTCTTTTTCTTTTGAGTTTGCAATCTAATAGGCTTTTCAGTTAGTTCCATGTTGGGGACCGCTGGTAGTTCAGACCAAATGTTTTCCCTTTTGGTGTTGGAAAATCTCAGCCCTTGGTTCTCTCCTCATATTCTAGGTTGGGAACTGCTTGTGGCAGCTGCAGTTCCCCATTTGTTTAAAATAAGTACACAGTCCCCATTCTTTAGGGTCTCCTACCTAGTTTAATCCTTGCCCCAGTTCCAGGTTCCAAGTTGGAAATTTTTGATGGTTTATAAACAACTTTTTTTAGCCAGGCCACAGTAACATAATTTGGTTACTGTTGGTGTGTTAAGGTGCAAGTGTTTGTATTTTTTTTGTGTGTAGATAAAGGCTATTGCTAATTGAAAATCTCAGAAGCCAAACTTTTACAAAAATTGGTGCACATGCTTTGAGCACATATAAACTGTTAAAGCACACACCACCTAACTCTAAGACTCCTGTGTTGGGATAAGTTGGTCAAAGAACAATTTATTTTGACATTTGGTCACTTGCCAACCTCAAGAAAAATTTTTTTTGCAATGAAACATTGCAAAAACATTACACAATTTTTAACCCAGTATATTAGTTTGGCTCCCCTTTAGGTATTAGTTTTGTGGCAGATTGACCCTTCCTGACCATGTTTGAATAAATTAGTTTCTGACTGCACACCCCTTTCCCAAGACTCTGTCTGATGTGGCAGTCCAAAAACCCACTTAAACAATTAAGCCAGTTTCCTTATAGTTTGGCAACCAATCAATGTTCTCCTTATGTTCTTCTTCATTATATGGGATATCTGTGACTGTGTAGGAATGCAGAAGTACCAAATGGACTAAAACTGCCCACCATGTTACAATAAGGGCTCAGTGTTTGAATAAGAATCCACTGAGCTGGGTGCCGGCCTCAATAAATGCTGCTTCCTGCTTATAGCTTCAGTATCCTGTCTGTGTTTGAGAATCCTGCAACATTTTGGCTACAAACAAACAAACAAACAAAAGGCTTAGCCAAATAAATAATAAAGAAAGAAAGAAATGAATAAAATAAGAATGGGATCCTTAAATTCCAAAGAATTGAACATGCCATCTACTTATTTTATGTTTAAGAACTGCGGTCTCAGAAGTTGTAGATATCTGTAAAAATGGCAAAGTTTTACTAAAAGCAACTAGAATTACAATGACCATTATAAGGAATGTTCCAATTAGACAAGATCATTTAGAAATGCATTTGAAAGCAAGAGTTTCAAAATCAAATGGCTTCATGATTCCAAAATTATTTTATTACATTCATTGTAAATGGCTAGTGACAAAGATATGAGACACCTAAAACAAAGGACAATATGACAAACACAACTTCTACTGCTCTCCTCAATTTTTTATTTGAGTACTTATTCTAATAATCCTCTTCTGAGTTGATGTTTTATTCCAAAAAAGACAATGAAATGGTCACCTTTATAATAAAACCCCCTGAGGCTACAGGCAATCTTCTTCAGGTATATTTCACTCCTTTATTAAAGGCCAAACTAACAGATACAGTTTAAATTTTTTTCTAAACCCAGGGAAGATTCTCGAAAGTTTTGTAAGATCAGTGAATTGATAAAAAAGACAAAATAAAATAGGGCGTCTGACTAAACTTATGACCATATCTGAACATTGAAAGAAATTGGAACAAGACCATAAATAAACAGTCTGCCAAGTTAGTGGTCTTACTAATGTAGGTAGGAGGCAAGAGAAGTAAAATGTTAATCAAGCCACAATCAGAGATTACAATATACTGATCAGCCCTGCAGCCAGGTCAAGAGGACACATTCAGAACAAAGGAAGATTTCTACTGGGATTGCTAGCAGCCCATTCTTCCACCTGTGCAGAGAAAACAGGAACCAAGAGTCATTCCCTATGGCTAAAACCATATGGAACCTAAGGATTAAAGACTGGGAACTGCCTGTAGACCTTTCACTCTACATATTCTTACCTTTTCACACTACATACTTTTCCCTTTCTTCACTGTATGTCCATATCAAAGGAAATGGGAACTAAAGAATGACATATAAACTGAATTTCCTAAACACTCAGGGTCCTTCTCAGTTCCTTTACTTTGTCCCTATCACTGTCTCTCTACTCTCTCTGCCTCTGAGAGGTGACCACACTCTGTGGGGTGTTACTCCTTTTCTAATAAATTTTCCTTTTGACTTCAACTTTGGTATGTGTGTTGAATTCTTCTACACTCTCCATCAAAGGATGCTCTTCTCTCGGTATAGAGCTTGGTCTCCTCCAACCTACTTGGGGAGATTTGCCCTGTCCTGCATCATTACAAATGTTCCCATTATCTGCCGCTAAAGGAGGCACCCCCATAAGGCACACTTTTAGAGTTGAGAAGACCGAGGGATTTTCTGATAATCACCATCATTCCCTTAAATAACCAAGGAGAACCTAAAACTAAAATTAAAAAAAAAAAATGTCGAATTCTGATAGATACCAGAACTACATTTTTTACTTTAGACTTTATTTAGAGTCTAAAGGTAGAATATGGGGAAGACTGGCAGAAACTAGTGAAGGGTGAGAATTTTTATATCAGCTCTCCCAGATCAGTTTGTAGTACTCAGTTGAGAGAGGAAAAGCAAAATATTTTTTTGCACCCTGTATGGGGATGCCTCTTGAGTCAAAAAATATTCAGTACTGTCAGAAATGTTTAATATTTGTCCTGCCTGAAAACTGACAAGATTTAAAAGAATTTCTTTTAAGAATTTAGGTCTATAACCTTATGCAAACTTTATTTCTTTAATACAGTTTTTTCTGCCTTTGATTCAAGCTAGTTTTGCCCAGATAATGGCATTGTAATTCACTTGAGTTTTTTTCCTGCCCTTATCCTTAGGCCTTGGCATGCCTGCTCCTTTAATCATTAAAGCTTTAGGACTTAAAATTAACTAAGCCTCTATAATCATGAGGACAATAGCTTTTCTTAGTCTAAGGATAACATCTCGGTTTACATGTGTTTCAGCCCCAGGCTCATTGAGGCAGAACAACAACTCCACTGGCCATATGGGACCAGATGGGACAACGCCATAACTAATTTTAGAACTGAACTCAACAATCAATTACCTCATCCTCTTCCAATCAATACTGAGACTTCCTAAGAATGAGTCTTAGCACAGTGACATCACATTATCTAACCAAAAGGCTGGTTGCTATTGCATCTTTCGGATTGATTTTTGACCAAAAGGGGAGCTGTGAATTAAAAAAAAAAAATGTTCTATTAAAAGTAACCTCACAGGGTGATCTGATCATAAATTCTTAATGGTTAGATCATGGTGAATAGTCATACCCCAGGCACATAACTTCTTTACTAAAAGGCTTATCTTTGCCTTAAGCAATACTGTCCATTGTTTCTGTGCAACCAGGTTCACACACTTTTGAAATACCTCTTTTCAGACCTTCTTTCTAATATCTGACCACCCTTACAGGCCTCTCCTTGTAATACCCGCCAAGAGAGCAACTGTAATCCTATCCCCTACTGACCACCCTCAAGAATTTAACTATCCTGTTATCCAATCTCTACCTTTTCTTCTCCCATCTTTATGCAATCTTTCTTATGTCCCATCCTTAATCTCAAATGCATAATAGAAACCTTAAACTGTTATACTCAGAAGCATTTCTGTAAGTCTGTTGAGATCTTGCTTCCAGGCATAACCTTTGTTTGGCTCAAATAAACTCATAAATATTCTCTACAGATTGGGAAGTTCTTAAGTTGACCATTAGTAACACTTAATAAGGTTTCTTTCAGTGAGGTTGAAGAGAATCTTCTATTTGATGTCTTTTTCAATAAACAAAATACCCTGGTTGTAAAGCTCTGGTCTTTGAAGTCTTTGTCTCCTGGGACCACATTATAAAATGAACCAGTTTGTAATTTATTAATTTCTTTAAGCTTGTTAATAAGTCCTTGAAAACAATACAGAATGTCTCCTCTTAATAAGGTTGGTTCCTATGCCCATTTATTCAGATGCATAGGGTGACCAATGACTGTTTCATAAGTAGGAAGGCTGTGTTTACAAAAAAAAAAAAATAGATCTCAAGATTAGGAGCTCTATAAGAAGAACCTTTAGCCAAAAGAGATTAAAATTTTCTTAATATTTAGCTAGTTGAATTTTAATTGTACCATTTCTGGTACCACCAATCAGGAGGACTAGAGGTCATAAGACAATGAAAATTCTGTAGAAATGTTACAAATGGATTGTATTTTTTGCCCAGTGAAATTAGTCCCTCTAACACTATGTAACTCAGAAAAAATTTCTCAATTCAAAATTATTTTTTTTACAATAAAAAGTTATGTACCATTAAGGCTGTTGCTGTTCTGAAAGAGAATGCCTCAAGCCCATGAGAAAATGTACAAGTCATAACTAATACATATTTGTATCCTTGAGATACAAATAGCATCTAATTGCCATACATCAAATGGACTTAAAGAGCTTGGAAAGTGTCCTTGGATTCTATGGAGTGGTTTTCCAGGGTTATATTTTGAATGGAACATGTACTATATTCTTCTTGAACTATGATGACAAAAATTTTCCAGGAATATGGTTTACTCCATAAATCATCTTTTCATGACCCCAATGTGTTAGTTCAAGGACATGTTGGAGTATAGGCAATTGAGTCTCTTTAGGCAAAAGTGGTTTCTCATTGAGTCCAAGTCATATCTGTTTGTTTTGGTCAAAGTTTTCCCCTTTTTGTAGCAATATTTCTTTTCTTCTTCAGTAGCTGCTTTTTGGAACAGTAAAAGAAAATCTTTTATTGGTTTAGCATGGAGCAAAAAACATTCTCAGATCTGGATAATTTGCTTGGTGCTACTTCTGTTGCAGGGAGTGACAACCAAAGGAGGAAATTATCACTCAGATAAATTTGTTAGAGGATAATGCTGGCAGAGCACGTGAGGCTTTAACAACACCAAAGCATGAGCTTCCCTTGGTTACATTTTTTACAGCTTATATTCCTTTGTCTCAGGTTCTACGTTCACCCTCTGACTCAGGATGGGGAGGAGGAGTTTTGGGTGGGGGTGCTGCAAGGGGGAAGAAATTCCCGGACCACCAGTCCTATCTATTTATAAATTGTTTCTCTTATAAATATGACAAGAGTTCCCTGAAGGCCATTCAGAGATCTATAGGGTGTGATTAATCTATAACCGGCTGAGTCAGCCATTTCTGCAAGCCATTCCCTTTGAATTTCTCAGATGCCTCCTCTCTTATTCCCCCATTTGAGACTCTAGACATTCTATTTTTATGCTGAAGTCTCACAAATTTTATCTAAATTATCTTGGAAGATCTCCTGATAGTGATGGGTAAAGTATATGTGGGCTGTAGCCACTGCTGTACTACAACTTCTAACATGCCTTTTAAGGGTTTTACTAACAGAGGCAGACACGACCCTATCAGGCAGATTCTTAGGAGTAGTAAAACTGCTTGTATTAAGGTTTTAAACCCACCAATGGCTGAAAACCATCCCCAAAAAAGGTTACTGGGGTTCCATTTATGCCATACTTGCATGGGCACATATACCAGTTTTGTCATCTTTTCAACAACATCCTCAACTGCCTGGCCCTGGTCATCTATCAGTAGGCAACAGTTGGTGTGATTGAAATTCCCACACATGCCTCCTTCTGCTGCTAGTAGATAGTCTAGCACCAACCTGTTTTGGTAGATGGCATTTCTCATCTGAGTTTGTTGATGTGTAAGGAGAGTCAGGGCCCTCCCAGTCTCATTGGTAATAATTTCTAAGATTGTCTGCAGTTGAATAATTCAGTTTAACATGTAAATGGGGGTACAGTATCCCCAAGATCTATCTTCTGCCTAAGTGACAGGCCCATAGTATTGGATTATCTACTCTGGAGGCCATTCATCATCCTTCCAGTCCTCTATTTGGAGTTCTCTTTTTACCCATTGTAAAGGTTGTGGGGCTGGGTAACTAAGCTGTTTCTCTGTTCCCAGAGGTAAGAGGAGAAAGAATGGCTATATCATGCCAATTATACAGCTCCCTTCCCAATTTCTGGGGAGGTAGATAAAGGCCTTGTTTCTACAAATCTAGTAAAGCCCACATGGGACGATCCAGTCTCAGACCCCTTCTAGGATAGTATGACCTCTTTTCAGGCAGACTCTGAGACCCTCTTATTTTTCTGCCTAACTTTTTTTCTAAGAGCCATGGACCCCCTTATTATTAATATGGATGTTGAGGGGTGGGAGGTTTCTTTTTCCATATCTGCTTCCTGCTCTGAAGGGTCATAGTCCCTGCCTACTGGGGTTTTAAGGAGCTCTTTCCCTTTCTGCCTGTGGGCACCAAGTCTGGCTGGCCCAAGGTCTGACTGTGATCCAAGGTCTGGTTGTGTTATTCAAGGCCTATCTAATTCAAGGCCTGACTGGCCCAAGGTCTGGCTAGTGCAAGGTCTGGCTGTAATCCAGGCCGTGGCTAAAAATAGGACCCTACACTTAGAAAATATGTAAACATACTTTAGTTTATTGTATCAAGCATGTGTGGATGAATGCATTACTCTTGTACTCTGCTATGTGAGGAGCCATCAGTCCCCTGGAGAGTAGACAGAAGGGGAGAGCAAAATGGGAGCACAAGAAAGGGGAGCAGGAGGAATGCATGCAAGACTGCTTGCCCAGTGCAAAAAACTGCACTCCCCAATAGAATTGCACTTCTCAACAGAAGTGCGCTCCACACAATAAAGTTGGTGTCTGCCCTTGTATTCTCATGTCAACTCCTCGTGCATTCGTCCAACTGGGCCTTATACTATCAAACCTTCTGAGACAGGTCAGCAATACCCTGGCCCTTGACAATTGGTATAGTCTGCATGATAGAGCTGCTCAGCCTCTGCTCTGAGACTGCCTTAATCAGGGTGGGGTCTTGGGTTTCCTGCTGAAATGCTGCCTTAGTCCCTCAGGACATGTGACACCGCCTCCTGCCACTGCTTCAGGCCTTCATGCCTGCCACTGCTTCAGGCCTTCATGCCTTCATGCTTTGGCCCTGCAGCTTAGTCATTGGGTCCTCACTCTCTGACAGAAGCTGGCCCTCCTCTGCGCTGCAGTTGGCTGCCTCCTTTCAGGTAGAAGAGGAATTGGAGACAGGGGCCGGCAGCATGGGTTAGGGAATTCTCTCCAGGGGCGTTAGTGAGTCCCCGTTTGATTTTTTTCAAAAGCCTTTTGTTGTGTAGATTGCTGGAGTAGAGGCTTCCATTTCTCCCCCTTTTTAGAAGGCCCCGACCTTTGTCTTCCCCCCTGGAAAAACCCTGACCTGTGTCTTCTAAATGAAGACTAGGCATTCCCTCTACTGGCCTTCCAATGCCAAAAGAGAGCCAGTCTATTTCACAAAGGGTGCAGAATTTCTGTAGGGTGCGTTTAACTCTATAATCTCCGAAATAACCTTTTCTTGAAGTTTTTGACCATCATGGCCAGGGGAGTAAGCTTTCCCTGCGTACTCTCCCATGTCTCCCATGACAGACAACAATCATGCCACATGGAATGTTGGGAGATAGAGTCGGAGAAACTTTGGAGGGGACATCATTCGCTTCTCCCATCTCCAGCTGCTCCTCTCATGGAGATCTTTCAGGTGCCTTTTAACAATTGGTGGGACGGCATAAACCCCCAACCCAGATTACTGGAGTAGACCCCTCATGGAGATTCAGTGATACCACCCTAAGCTGTATCAGGTTTTCCACAAATCTGCAGATTGGGGCTCAACTCTTGCTTCATGGCAAGGCCACATCTCAGTTACTCAGCATTCGCTCTCTTTCAGAAAAACTCCCACCATTCCTTAACCTGTACTGTAAAAAGTAAGCAGTCACTCCTCTTAACCTGTAGAGGATGCTCAGTTACTCTCTGGAGGGGGATCAGGCTTCCTTTTTGCTCAGTGTTAAACTAACACACTTCACCCTCTGCCTTATATACCTGTGAGGTCACGGTTTCCCCTAACAAAGTAGAGTACTCGGGTGACCTCGGGAAATGATCAAGCTCCCTTTCTACCCTATGGGGCCAGAACTCAGCTAGCTATCCTTTGCCAAGTTGTTCCTTACTGTGGCCCTGATGCTTTCTAGTTTTCTCATTCTTCCATTGCCTGATCCTTGCAGAGACCAGCAGCTGGGGCTTCCCCTTCTGTCCTGTGAAGTGTCCACATGGGGTAATCCCTGGTGCGCTCTCAGCTGGCATGTCTACAGGGCGGGTTGGTGTGTCCCCATTGGGTTACCTGAAGTCCACCAAACACAGGCGCCATTCCTCCATGCTTCCCAACCAATGCACCAGAAATCTGTTGCAGGAAGTGACACCCAATGGAGAAAATTGGATGTTCAGACAACTTTGTTAGAGGAAGGAGAATTTAATGCTGGCAGAGGATGTGAAGCTTTAACTATACATGAGTTCTCCTTGGTTAGATTTCTTACAGCTTATATACCGCTGCAGTGTCCATGCAAGGGGTGCATGATTCCTTTATCTGAGGTTCTACATGCACCTCCTGACTCAGAATGGGGAAGGGGAGTTTTGGGCAGGGGCTGCAAGGGAGAATAAATTCCCAGACTACCAGTCTTATCTATTAACAGATTGTTTCTCTTGTAGGTGTAGTTAATCTATAACTGGCTGAGTTGGTCATTTCTGCAAGCCCTTCTCTTTGCACTTTTCAGATGCCTCTTCTCTTACTTGTTTAGCAAAAGCATCAGCTAAATGATTTCCTTTAGTTTCTATGGTAGCTTTAGAATGTCCTGAAATTTTGATAAGTGCAAATAGTTTTAGTTGCTGTATGACATCTAATAATTTTACAACCTGTTTTCCATTCTTTATAGACTGCTCTGAGGAAGTTCTTGGTGCTTCCATAATGTTCCAAAGTCATGAGATACATTAAAGACACAGCAACTATCAGTGTGAATATTAGCTATTTGATCTTTGGACAATTGACAAGCTTGAGTCAAAGAAATTAATTTAGTCTGTTGGGCAGATCATATTTCAGGTAAATAAGAACTTTCATTTACATTCACTATGGAAGTTGCTGCATAACCAGCTTGGTAATGTCCTTGTTCATCTTCAAGATAATATCTAACTGTAAATTAAATTAAATTAAGATGATCAACAAAAGTTATATGTACATCATTCCTAGGAGCAAGAAGGTGGTCAGTAAGTAAAACACAATCATGGATGTCTTTATTCCAGAAGGAAGGTAGTACAGTTGTTGTGTTAAGATTATTATATTGAGCTGAAGTAATATTGGATGCACAAAACAGGAGTACTTTGCAAGAAGCCATTCAGCTGACTGAGTAATGCTGAGTATAGTAAGAGTTCAGCCAAGATTCAACAGAATAAAAAAGACAAATGGTTAAAGGAAAACCCATAATTATCTCTTTTATTTGTCTGCAAAGCATGGCTGTAGCAGAAATAACCTTAGTACATAAAGGAAGTCCTTTTGCTACTGAGTCTTAGTTGCCAGTTATAATATTCTATAGGTCTATGATGATCTCTGTGTTTCTAAGTTAGAACTCCTATAAGCATTTTCTTTATTTTCTCTTATGAAAAAGAAGACTGGAAGTTTATAATTAAGATATCCCCAATAGGAGCTTTAGGTAATTCTTACTTTAGAACTTCTACAAATTGTTTCCCTTCTGGGTTCCATTGGATTGGATATGATTTTAAGAAGGCATTGAGATCAAGCCATTAATAATTAAAAAAAAATTAAAACCTGGTTATGACAGCCCTACAAGAGCTCTAAGGTGCTTCTTAATAAGGTGCTTTTTACTTGGGGCAAACAGAATTAAAGCTTGTCCTTTGAATCCTTATGTCCTTTTATAGCTAACTGTTGTAATAGGTAAATTATATTATTTTGGGAGGATTGTAAGTTCCTGGAGCATCACAGTAAATCACTCACATGTTGGATTAGTGTAGGATCTCTGGGAAAGCCCATATCGCTTATTATTTATTTATTTATTTATTTATTTATTTATTTATTTATTTATTTAAATAATTTTTATTTTTCAATTACAGTTGGCATACAATATTATATTTGTTTTAAGTGTACAAAATAGTGATTATACATTTATATAACTTATGAAATGATTGCTCTGATAAGTCTAGTACCCATTGACATCACATACAGTTTTCACTATATTATTGACTATATTTCTTGTGCTGTACTATACATCCTCATTACTATTTTGTAATTACTAATTTGAACTTAATCCCTTCTCTTTTACACCCTTTCTCCAACTCTCCTTCCATCTGGCAACCATCACAATGTTCTCTGAGTCAGTGAACATTGTGTTTATTTTGTTTTTTAGATTCCACATGTAAGTAAAATTACATGGTATTTATCTGCATACTGAAGCCAGACAACTCATATCCTCCCAGTGTGTTTTTGGTGCCTTTGAGCTGCTGTCCCAACTCTGGAGCTCAGAGCAAGTGAGTCCTTCAGTGAGTAAGTCTGTCTCCAGATCCTGGGACTCTAGCCACCCTCCATCTCAGTTGCAATTTTCACTCATTTTCACAGCCAGAAGTTATGAAGACTTCTCTTCCAGACACTGGAAATTTGGGCTAGGAAGCTTGGTGTGAGGCTAGAATCCCTCACTTTTCTATAGGTACCTCTGAAGTTGAGATATTCCTTTCAATTTTTAACTACACATGGGTGTGGGACCAGTCTACTTCATGTCTCCATCGCTCCTACCAGTCTCAAGGTGGGCTTTTCTGTATTTACTTAGTTGTAAGAATTCTGTTCAGCTAGACTTCAGGTGATTTTCAATGATGATTTTTCTCTAGTTTAGTTGTGATTTTGATGTGATCATGAGAGGAGGCAAGCACAGCATTTACTTACTCTTTCATCTTAACTGGAAATCCCCCAAAGTTAGCATCATCTAAATCAGCCTTTAGTATTGAGAGAAATAAGCAGAACTCTCTGTAAATCCCTGGGGTATTATAGTTAAAGTAAGCTGATGCTCTTTCCAGGTGAATTCAAAAGATATATTGAATGTTTTTTTTCAATAGGAATGATAAAAAGTCACTACATAATCTATTACTAAAAATTACTGGCAGTCCATAGGAATGACTGATAATAAAATGCATGGTTTTGGAAGCACAGGATGTCTGGGTACCAATTTTATTGGTAGCTCTGAGATCTTGTACAAATCTTCATCCTTTTTTCACTAGATTTCTTTTTAGAAGGATAAGATAGTTACAGGGACTTGTACATGGAATTTTATGTTCTCTGTTTAAGTAATCTTGAATAATGGTCTTAATGTCAGCTAGAGCATCAGGTCTTAAAGAATATTGACAAATAGTAAGTAGAGGCAAAGTATTTTTAATAGTTATTCTGATAGGAGTGGCTGACTTGATTTTCCTAATATCTGTACTAAAAACAGTCTAGAGTCCATAGCAATGTCCTGCAGCAAATGTTTGATCTCAGAATTAGTTTCCTCTTGTGAAGATTCCTTTAAAATTATAACTTTCTTAATTGGCTCAGTATCTAATTTATTTAATTGTAAATACATTTCACCCTTTTGAGAACAAAAATATGTGGGTGTCATGAGTTTCAAGAAAGTCTCACTCTATCTGGTGAATTGAGGCTGATTTGACCAGGAAAAATGTACGTTGCCCTGAAACATTCTCTAGCTGCAAAGGGAATAGATTTTGATTTAAAAATGAACATTGATTGAGTATATATCTCTACCGTTTGTACAGAAGTTTTACTTTGAGGGAGAGGGCATCTTAATTGGATAAAGTTAAAAAGAGATAAAGAAGCCCCAGCATCTACAAGGGACTTAGTAGTTTCCCCTTTTATGGTAACTTCAATTTTTCCTAAAGTATTGGTAAGGAGAAAAGGAAATGGCCTCTCACAGTCCTCAGAGAAGTCTTATGCTAGCTTCTGTATTTCTCCTTTTTCTAAATCCCATTTCAGTTTCTTTACAATTCTCCTTAATAATAAGAGACGATTCTTTTCCTCTCATTGAAAAGGCCTTTGGAACAGTCTGGCCTGATTGTTTAGCTTCTAGAGCTGTAAATTCATAATTTTAGTAGCTTTATCTTTTTTTTGCCTTTTGAATAGTTTTAAATAATTGATGAGACAGAATTACTAGTTATCAGTATGTCTGGTTGAATAGTTTAATTCACATTGTTTAATCACAATTACAAGTTCCTCATCTAATCCTTCCAGAAATGCCAAATTTAACAATGAATAATTTTGATGATCCTTAAAAATCTCTGGAGACAATCTTGAATATCATTTCATGAATTTTAATCTACACTGCTGAATTTTTGTACAGTCTATTTTTTTTTTCAGAAAAAAATCTCAGGAATGGCTTAGTAAAGCTAGTGGACCAATTTCCTGCACTTTTCCCTGTCTGTTTGTTTTTATTTTTAAAAAATTCTCTATAGGAGAATTTGAAACAGGTCACAATAGCTAGGATTATATATTCTAACAATTAGATCCAATTCATTTGGGAATCCAGCAGCATCTTGGAGAAGATCAGAAAAATCTTTAGTCAGATTTTTTTAATATTGCTTTAGATCAAGGAAATAAATTATTCTTGGCTCCTCTCATCTGGAAACTGACTTTTCTCTAAAGGGAGTTGCTTGAATTTCTTTTTTTTTTCTAGCCTGTCCTGGCCTGGTTTTCTGTTCATAGTTTTGGCTAAGTCAGTAGAGTGTGGTGGGAGAGGAGGTGCAGAGGAAAGAAAATGAGAAGGTGAAAAGAGGAGCAAGTCTAGAAAAGGGAGCTCAGAAAGTAGTGAGGCAGTTTGAGAAAGGGGAAGAAATGGGATTGTCATTGAATAGTTTTGGAAGCCTTCTTTAGTTCAGAGATAGTCTTTAAATGTTTCTTATTAACTTCCTGAAGAGATAAAATATCTGAGAGTTAGAAACAGTTTTTACATTTTTAAAATTAACTTTCTTAAGTGAAGAAAGTTTATTTGAGGTTTTATTTCCAATCAAAGTAACATTCTAATCATTCAGTTATATTTAGAGCTTGCCTTTTCCAATTGATCCTGCAAAAAAAGATTAATTTAGAGGTATCAAAAGAGTCTCATTTTGGCTATCTTAAGCTGATATCACTTTTAGTTAGTTCTCTCATTTCTGTAGACACTTGCAAGGTGAGGCACCATGCAAATTGTACATGAAATGTGCTGGAGTACTAAAGGTAAGCTGACTGTTGTGGGGTTTATTGACCTTGAAGGCCTAATTTCTCATGTTAATTTTAATTTTTTCTTTTAAGCTAATCACTAAAAGTTACAGCTAATCACTACAACTAGGTCACCTCAAAACAGTAGGAGGGGCAGAGATGAAAAATAGCCCAGTCCCACAAAAGCATGTGGCAATCAAAAATTGGGAGGGTTATTTTGGCTGCAGAGTTCTGTTCCCACCTGAGGAGTGAGGGGTCGCGGTTGCACAGTGGGTTCCCCAGCTCAGGGTTTCAGTTCTGGGAACAGAAGTCCCCACAACCTCTGACTGTGAAAATCTGCAGAGATTGTGACTAAGTGTGACGAAGTGCTGTGGGAAGCCAAGACCTTCCCATTCCCAGCCTTATTTGCTGACATTCTCACTTACTCTGAGCTCCAGTGCTTAAGCAGCTGCTTGAGGGATGTCAGGGACATGTGAGGAGGCTTTGAGCTGTTGGACTTCTGGATGTTCAGGCAGAACTCATTGTTCTTTTGTTGAACACTCTGCTCCCAGCCTGCAGACACAGACACCATCAACCTGGATAACACAAGTTGCTCCACCCAGGGGAATCCCTGAGACTCCCCTTCTCTCAATTTGTGGGCCTATCCACGCTGCTTCCAGTGATTTTATTCCATACAAATGAACTGTCTTGGCTCCTGCTATAAACTTTCATAAAATTTCTCAAAGGCTCACAAACACAAAGAAGCAGCATCTGGCCTGACATGCTCTATAGCTCTTGCTGAGTAGCCCCAAACCCTTCATTAGTGGCAGCCAGCATTGGGTTCGGACTTGATCCCTCAAGGCACCTATAAGGACGAGTGGCAGTCATATATGAATTGCTTGGTGATCCACATGGCCCTGGAGGAGCACAGCCTGCTACTGAACTTGGCCTGTAGCTGTGCCAAGAGGCCCCACAGCACACTTACTACATAAAATCATTATACTAAGAGGGAGAGACTTAGGGTCCTACCTAATATATAGAAACAGACACAGGGAGGCAGTCAAAATGGGAAGAGAAAGCAACATACTCCACTTGAAAGAACAGAACAAAGCTTCAGAGAAAGAATTCACCAAAATGAAAACAAGCAATATACCAAGTAGAGATTTCAAACCGCTAGTTATAAGAATGCTCAAGGAACTTAGAGGAAAAATAGATGAACTCCATGAGAACTCTACCAAAGAGATAAAAAACATAAAAACAAAGATGGAAATTATAAAAGGGAACCAATCAGAAATGAAGAATACAATATCTAAGATGAAGAGTATATTTGAGAGAATCTCATCTTCTTTGTTATGGGGAACACACCCTCTACATCCTCCAAAACCATCCCACTTGGCTGCTTTTTAAGAAACCTAGATAATCTTAGCCTCAAGGGTGATATCTGACCTAAGCATCTCATTATCTATTGTAACACTGCTTGACCACAATATAAATTGAATAATGAATGGATCTCAATGACCTGGGAACTGCACCTTTAATTATAACACATTAGGAGACATTGACAACTTCTGTCACCTCAATAGAGAGTGATCTGAAGTATGCTATGTCCAAGCCTTCTTTACTCTCTGTTCTAGACTTTCTCTCTCTCTCTGTAAATTCTGCTCCACTTCTCGAATTTTATTTCTCCACTCCAAATAGTCTACTTCCCTTAATTCTGAAACTGACACTTTTTGGATCCCACTGGCCATGAGCCACCACTCCCTAGGCCCCCACCCCTGTATTCTTCTCTTTTAGCCAACCTCCCAGGCAACTCCCCTACTTCTCTTCTCCTCAACCCCTTGGCTCCCAACTTCCCCACTCCTTCCTCCCTTAACTTCCAGTTCCCAATGAGTCCAGCTCAGATTCCTCAGAAACCACCTTCTCCCTGCCTCACACACATTCTCAGACTCATCTCCAGGAACCTGCTACTGTTTTCCCTTTAAGGAAAGTTTCAAGAGCCAAAGATATAGTCTGCATTCATGTCCTCTTCTCTCTGGTCAATCTCTCTCAAATTGAGAAAAAGTTAGGGTCCTTCACCACTGACCCCATCACTTATGTCAAGGAATTTGAACACCTAATTCAATCCTATGATTTTACCTGACATTGTGGTAGCAAGTCCAGAGTTAATCGCTTCCTAGGATGGTTGAAAGTTATTAACTTCTCCTTATGGCCCGCCAATCAATCAAAATACTTTCCTTATATAGAAAGAATATGAGGAAGTATAAGATGTAAAAGGGAAAAAAGTGTAAAAGGGAAAGCTCCCTGTGATGGGGCTCAGTCTTTGGATGTGAATTCACTGAGCTGGCCAGCACCAATAAGCACTACTTTCTGCTTATTGCTTTGGTGTCCCGTCTCTCTGTCCAAGTGTTCTGTAATAGTATGACCTCTACATCATCTTTTCCTCTACTCTTTACTCCAAAGAAAAAGAGAGAACCAAACACTCCAAAATACCACAGCTATCCCATTGGACTTACAAAGCTTTGGCTAATCTGCATTCCTGAAGGAAAGAACAAATGAGTAATCTTTACTATCCCTGTCTCTTTTGTTCAGGTTCAGACTCTCCTCCCCTTTTTCCAGAACAAAGAACACCACTACCTCAACAAATTTTTTCAGCCTTAGCACAGTCTCCCATTCCTCTTCATCTTGAGATTTTAACATTTTTGTGGAATTCACTTTTACAAAGACACTTTGATTTCTCACAGACCGGTATAACTCACCTAGTAGGCCCATGGGACCAAGTTCTTCATTACATAGATCAAGAATATCTCCCATTTCCACTCTATTAATTTTTCTTA
The DNA here is from genome assembly GCA_004027375.1 of Macroglossus sobrinus. NCBI lineage: Eukaryota > Metazoa > Chordata > Mammalia > Chiroptera > Pteropodidae > Macroglossus > Macroglossus sobrinus. Next base: position 124,748 of record PVKZ01001412.1, on the reverse strand, counting down.
TTTATATCTCCCACCAATCACCCACTTCCTCTTCTGCTTCCCTACAGAGCTTTCTCACTACAACTCATCTTGAGCATTATCTCAATACCCATTACCCTTCACACCCCTTTGATTTCCAAGGCTCTTCTATGTTTCACAAGAACCAGTAGCCACATATCTGTAGAACACCTACCCTCCAATCTGTGTAGTCACACAGTCACAATCCAACTACCCAATGGACACTGGACTCAACGATAGACTGTGAAGTCTCTTCAGAGGCTAACCCATCTGCTTCAAAAGTTAACCTATAGTCCTTACAACCTCTTATAACTGTTTCATACCTGCCTCTTCTTCTTTCCTTGGATTACAACTGCCTCTGTAATTCCCCAACACTTTCATTGCAGACATGTTAATACGCTACTCATCTATCCCCTTTGATTGGAGCTGCTGTAGCTACAACTTTTATGACCTGGAGTTCCAAGACTCAGGAAGGATGCACTGAAACAGTCTATCCTCTTACTCATTTGTTCTCCATACATGTTTCACTTGTATACTTGGCAAAGGGGTCTTCTTTCTATGTGGAACTAGCACTTATCTCTGCCTTCCCTCTAACTGTACTGGAACTTGTAATCTAGTCTATCTCTCTCTAAATATAGAGCACCCAATAATCAGTCCTTACCAATTCCCATCACACGCTATATAAAACATAAAAGAGCTATTCAGGTCATCCTACTGTTACACTGGGGTGACCACTGGACTAGGCACAGGCATAGGGGGACTTGCCACCACTCTATCTTACTTCAAAGCATTGTCCAATTTTCTGTAAGAAAGCCTAGATGACATTGCGAATGTATAGTTCGATTACAGGATCAAATTGACTCCCTAGCGGACATTGCCTTACAAAACAAAGGAGGGCTAGATTTACTAAAGGCTAGTAAAGGAGGTCTCTGCCTCTTCCTAGAATGTTGTTTTTATATTAACCAATCAGGACTAGTAAGAGATGAAGCTAAAAAGCTAAAGGCCAAAGCTAATAAGTTAAGAGAGCACCAAGCAAATTATTGGGATACCTGACTAAAAACCAACTGGATTACCTGGCTCTGATCCTTCACGGGGCCTCTAAACTTCACTTTTCTCATTTGGCCTTTTGGCCTTGCATACTGTGCCAGATTTCTTCCCTCTTTTAAGACCGTTTTTGTGTGTTTTGTGTGTTTATCATTCAGTCTATAGCAGAAGTCACACTACTTCACTCTGTGTCACATGTTCAAGCCCTCCGGTTGGCAGAACTTACCAGTCAATGACACACTCCAATCGACTATCCATTACCAAATCCCTTTTCAAGAGATCCCGCTGCCCTTATTCATCAGGAAGCAGCTACAGGAGAGTGAGTCACCAACCCTATTCCATAAAACAAAAAAGTTGAAATGTTAGGTCCAGGAGGGCCCTATTCCTACCCACTGTAGAATGGGAACTAGACTCCTCCTTTATTTTTGTGTGGAAATTGAACTTTGAGTCTGGGTTGGCAATGCTACATGCTCACCTCCAGTTCACTACACTTTCCTTCCTTCCCTGCCAATTTAGCCTCCTGAAATATTCCCACCAAAAAAGCCCACCTCAAGCCCCATATAAGTTTCGGATCCCCTCACATTTGGGGCTGACGCCATCTCTGGCTCAGCCCTGCTGTCACTCTACTACAATAAACCTTGCTTAACCCCTTCGGCCTTGTGCATTCCTTCTTTCACAAACCTAATACCATGATCCTTATCCCTGTGACCATCTATCAACTACTAATTTGTATTGCTTTAACCCTTCACCTCATTTTCCCAGCCCCGCAATCCCTCTCCTCTCTAGCCTTCACCAGATTGTCTTCTATATTAGTGAGCCTCTTTTTGATTAGGTTCTTCTTTTTGCTCCTTAGATTTTACATGTAAGTGAAACCATATGGCATTTATCTTTCTCTGTCTGATTTATTTCACTCAGCATAATAACCGCTAGGTCTATCCTTATCAATGCGAATGGTAGGATTTCATTTTTTAAATGGTAGAGTAATATTCCATTGTATATATAAATCATAACTACTTTATCCAATCATCTGTTGATGGGCATCTGGGTTGCTTCCAAATCTTGGCTATTGTAAAATATTCTGCCATTAACATAGGGGTGCATAGATTTTTTATAAATTATTGATTTGGTTTTATTTGGGCAAATACCCAGAAGCGCAATTGCTGGGTCAAAAGATATATTCATTTTTAATTTTTTGAAAATCTCCATACTATATTCATAGTGGCTGTACCAATTTGCATTCACACCAACAAGTTATGAGAGTTCCCTTTTCTCCACATCCTCACCAACACTTTTTGTTCTTTGATTTATCAATGTTAGCCATTCTAACAAGTGTGAGCTGGTATTATTGTGGTTTTAATTTGCACTTCTCTGATAATAAGTGACCTTGAGCATCTTTTCATATGCCTATTGGCCTTCTGTATTACTCTTTGGAGAAGTGTCTGTTCAGGTCTTCTGCATATTTTTTAGTTGAAATTTTGTTTTTGTTATTGTTGAGTTGTATGACTTTACATATTTTGAGTATTAACCAACCTCTTATCAGATGTATACTATGTGAATATCTTCTCCCATTCAGTTAGTTATCTCTTTGTTTTGTTGATGGTTTCCTTTGCTGTACAAAACCTTTTTAGTTTGGTATAGTCCCATTTATTTATTTATTTATTTATTTATTTATTTATTTATTTATTTATTTATTTCCCTTGCCTGAGGAGATATAGCTGAAAAGAAATTACTGGTAGCAATATGAGAGAGTTTACTGATTATGTTTTCTTCCAGAAGTTTTATGGTTTGGGGTCTTAAATTTAAATCTTTAATCCATTTTTAGTCTATTTTTGTTATGATGTAAGAAGGTGTTCCAGTTTCTTTTTTTGCAGGTGTCTGTCCAATTTTCCCAGAACCATTTTTTGAAGAGACTTTTTACCCTATTGTATTTTCTTGCCTCCTTTGTCATATATTAAGTGAGTGTATAGGCATGGATTTATTTCTGGGCTCTCTCTTCTATTCCACTGATTGATGTATCTTTTTTATGCCAGTATGTTTTTGAGAGGTTTCAATTACTAATTTAATTTCATTGGTGGTGATTGGTTAGTTTAGATATTCTGTTTCACTTTGACTCAGTCTTGGGAAATTGTGGGTTTCTAGGAATGTTTCCAAATTGTGGGTTTCTAGGAATGTTTTCATTTCCTCCAGATTGTTCAATTTGTTGGTGTATAATTGCTTGTAGTATTTTCTTATGATCCTTTGTATTTCGGTGGGGTCAGTCATTATTTCTCTTCTTTCATTTCTTTGAGCCCTCACTCTTTTTTCTTTGATGAGTCTGGCTAAGGTTTGCCAATTTAATTCATCCTTTCCAAGAACCAGCTCTTGGTTTCATTAATCTTTTGTATTGTTTTTCTAGACTCTTTTATTTATTTCTGCTCTGGTCTTTATTATTATTATTTTTTTCTTCTATTCAGTTTGGGCTATATTTGCTGTTCTTTTTCCAGTTCTTTTAAGTGTAAGGTTAGATTGTTTGTTTGAGCTTTTTTTGTTTCTTGAGGTAGGCCTGTATTGCTCTTAATTTTTCTCTTAGGACTGCTTTTGCTATGCCTCATAGATTTTGAGTCATTCTGTTTTCATTCTCATTTGTCTCTAGGTATCTTTTGATTTCTTCCTTCATCTCATTAATAACCCATTCATTGTTTGATAGTATGTTATTTAGCTTCCATGTGTTTGTGTATTTTCCAGTTTTTTTTCTTTTAGTTGATTTCTAGTTTTATATCACTGTAATTGTAGAAGACAGTTTATATGATTTCCATCCTTTTAAATTTATTGAGACTTATTTTGTGTCCTAAAATGTGGAGTCTCCTGAAAAATATTCCATGTGCACTTGAGAAGGATATATAGTTTGCTGCTTTGGGGTAAATGCTCTCAAAATATATATTAAACTCATCTTTTCTAGTGTGGTTTTTAGACACATTGTTTCTTTGTGAATTTTTTTCCTGGAAGATATATCAATGGGGTGTTAAAGTTTCCTATTATGAGTGTATTACTGTTGATCTCTCTTTATATATGTCAATAATTGCTTTATGTATGTAGGTGCTCCTATGTTGGGTACGTGTATGCCTACTAGAGTTATGTCCTCTTGATTTGTTAATTCCTTTATCATTATGTAATGCCTATCTTTGTCTCTTATTATGGCCTTTGTTTTGAAGTCTATTTTATCTTATATAAGTATCCCTACCCCAGCTTTTTTTTTTAATTTCCATTTCTGTGAAATATCTTTTTCCATCCCTTTATTACAGTCTGTGAATGTCATTTGATCTAAGTGGATCTCTTATAGACAGTAATGCTTGGTATTGTTTCCTTATCCATTAGGCTACCCTATATCTTTTGATAGAGCATTTAATCCATTTATATTTGTATTTGCTGTTAGGTACATAGTTATTTCCATTTTATTATGCTTATTTGTTTTTTCTATTTTTCTTCTTCTTTACCCCTTCTTTTTTACAGAAGTTCCTTGAACATTTCTTGTAACACCGGCTTGTTATTGATGAATTCCTTAAGCTTTTCCCTGTATGAGAAGCCTTTTATCTTACCTTCCATTTTAATTAAAAGCCTTAATGGGTAGTGTATTTGTGGTTGTAGATTCTTATTTCACATAACTTTGAATATTTTTTGCCAGTTTCTCCTGGCCTGAAAATTTCCATTGAAAAATCAGCAGTCACTTTATGGGGGTACCCCTTATAAGTAACTAGCTGCCTTTCTCTTGCTGCTTTTAAGATTCTCTTTGTCTTTGACCTTTGGTATTTTAATTATGATGTGTCTTGGTGTGAGTATGTTTGAATTTCTCTTGCTTGGGACTCTTTGTGCTTCCTGAAGTTATATGTCTAATTCCTTTGCCAGGTTAAGAAAGTTTTCTGTCATTATTTCTTCAAATATACTCTCAATCTCTTTCTCTTTCTGTTCTCCTTTGGGTACTTCTATGATGTAGATATTGTTATGCTTCATGTAGTCCCAGAGGTCTCTTAAACTATCTTATTTAAAAAAAAATTTTTTTTTTATTGTTCTGATTGGGGGTATTATGCTACCTTGTCTTCTAGTTCACTGATTTGATTTGTTTTGTCCAATCTACTTTGGAATCCTTCTAACTTATTCTTCATTTCAGTTACTGTATTCTTAATTTCTTTCTCGACCTTTTTTATGGTTTCTATGTCCTTTTTTATGCTTACTATCTCTTTGTTGAGATTCTCATTTTGGTCATCCATTCCCCTTTAAATTTGTTGAGCATCCTTATAATTATTATTTTGAACTCTGTCTCTGGTAGGTTGCTTACCTCCATTTCATTTAGCTCATTTTCTGGAGTTTTCTCCTACTGTTTCATTTATGGCATGTTTCTTTGTTTTCTCATTTTATTAGCCTGTCTGTGTTTGTTTCTTTGTGTCAGTAATATTTGTTTTGTCTCAGCCTTGGCCTTATGTGGAAGGTGTCCTGTGAGGTCCAGTGGCACACTCCCCCTGATCCCCCATACCGGGGGCTCCGGACATGATCTTTGTGTGGCTTGTGTGTAATCTTCTGTTGTAGTTAAGCCTTTATTGATATTACTAAATCAGTGGATAGGATTAATGCTCAGGCTAACTGTGGGAATTGGCTGTACCCACAGGGTAAGAGTTACTGTGTTGGGATTTGCCCTAGCAGGCTTGTGTACTTGTTGCAACTACCTTTTGTGTGTACTGTTTATGGGACTTGCTTGGATATTTCTCTGTTGTGGTCTAGTGCCAGTCTCTGGGTGTGCTGGTTTTGTGGCCTTTTGGGAGAGGCTCCCAAGTAGGCCAAGGTCAACCACTGCCTTTGATTGCTCAAGGCTGCCTGGTGGGAGCTACAAAGTGATCTGAAGATGGTTGTTGCCTATGCTGGATCTATAGGTAAGTGGAAGAGACAATGCTGTAGACAGTGAGCCAGTTATCCCCCATTTTTGCCTTAGGGCAGTTTAATAGAAGAACCAGTGCTCCTCAAAGCCTGACACTTCCTGTCAGTTGCCTGTAAGTCTCTGAGACTAGAAGAGCCTCTGGGTGATATGCATGTTGGGTGATTCAGGGACCCCATGAATCTCTTGGATCTATTAAGCTAATTTTCTTCAGCTACTGCAGTGTCAGTTTACTTGCCAGTGCTGTCTCTATGACTTCCTGTACAAGTTTTCAATTGTCTCAAGTCCAGCTGCTGCCCATTTTGTCCCTGCAATCACCCAAACGCTGTTTAAGAATTTCTGAAGCTTGTGGGTGTGAGCTTGTGGCCTGCCACCCAATGCTTCTCCCACACTAATGGGTTTTGTGGGCTGCACGGACTGAATGCTGTTGTTTCCTGTTGAATTCATGATCCAAGGAAAGCACAGGATGGGACTGGATTGCCTAGGAGCAGGCTTGCCACAGGTAGTTTGTGGGTTAAGTGGGGTGCTATCTCAGTGAGACACGGGGCCATCAGGCCTACATAGCACTCGATTTACTACCAGCTCTGGGACTGCAGGCTCCCACCAAAATCAGATATCACTGTGTGACCTGCTATCATCTGTGGTAAGTCCACAAAACTTCCCAAGAGATAATGTATCTTGTGCTGGCAGCAGTGATCTTCCTGTCACTGTATTCCCTGAACTTTGCTCACTTTGCTGGCTGAGATCTGTTGACTGCGTAGAATGTGCCACTCCAAAGCAGAAGTAGCTGCCTGTCAATGTGTTGTGGGAACTCAGTGGATTGGGTGGGACAGGATCTCAGGCAGTCAAGGGCCATCAGGCCAATAGCCTCAGTTTTCTTCAATTTCTGTGCCTGCATGTTCCCACAGTAGTCACTGATCACAAGGAGATAAGCTGCTGTCTGGGGCGGTTTCACAGATCCCTGTGTTTCCCCCAAGAGATACTGCAGCTTGTACAGGCAGTGGTTGTCTGCCAACAACTGTTTTCTCAGAAATGTGCTCACTGTGCTAGTCAAGGTCTATTGCCTGGCACTGACTGCATAACCCAAGAGCCAAGCAGGACTCAAGAGGCTGCCTGTCAATGGTCTGCAGGCACTCTGGGTGAAGTGGGATCTCAGGGAGACAAGGACCATCAAGTCAATACAGCTTCAGTTTTGCTGCAACTTCTGTGCCTGGGTGTTCCCACTGTAGTCACAGATCACAGTGAGAACAGCTGCCATCTTGGGTTGTCCCACAGACCCTTGCGATCCCCCCATGTGGTATTGCAGCTCTTGCAGGCAGCAGAGTTCTGCCTATAATTGATTTCTTTGTAAAGTCCCCCTCAGCCAAAGATTGTTGCCTGTATGGATTGGGAGACCCATGAGGGGCAATTGACTTTTAAGTGGCCGCCTAGGGCAATTTGTGGGTTGGGTGGGGCAAGATCTCAGGGAGACTATGGCTGTCAGATCTATACAGCCAGCCTCAGTCTTGTTGCAATTTTGGTAATGGTTCACCCGTTCTCACAAAAGTCTCAGATCACAGCAAGAACAACTGCTGTCTGGGCCTGGCGTACAGATCCCCAAGATCCACATAAGTTCATGTTGGCAACAATGATGTGCCTGAAACTGTCTCTGAAATGGGTACTCATAGCACTTGCTGTCAGCTGCAAATGTTCAGCCCTAAATAGTTGCAAGGTGTGGCAGCCACCCAACTACAAAAGCCCTGGGCAATCTGCAGGTTGGGGGTGGGGCAAACTAATTTCCTCAGTCTAGCAATTCCATATTGACTGTGTGGGAGAGATCTTCACAGGTAAACTGGTGTAGTTCATAGCTTGTCCTTAGGAGAGCCAGACTAAGGCACATTGTGGCTGCCCCTCTAGCCCTCGTTCTGACTCCAGAAAATGCATATTTCATAAAATGCTTCGGGATTTTTGAACTGAGAGACAGGACACCAATGCTATAAGCAGGAAGCAGTGTTAATTGATGCCGGCACATGCCCAGAGGATTTTTACCTAAAGGCTGAGCCTCGAATGTAACATGGTGGGCAGTTTTATACCATCTTGCACTACCACATTTCTACACAGCTATAGATATTGCATATAAGGAAGGAGAACATAAGGAGAACATTGATTAACTGCCAAACTATAAGAAAACTGGCTCAATCATTTAAGCAGGTTTGCAGACTCCCGCATCAGCCAGAGAGTCCTTGGAGAAGGGGAGGGGAGGAAATCAGGAATGAACTTGTTCCTGAAGGAAATGGCCAGGCAGGGTCAGGCTGCCACAGTATAAATCTTGCACAAGCCTCTGACTCACCACTGGTGCCCTGGGTGAGTGTCTGTGGGCGAGAGAGCCTGTGCGTTGCCCTTCAAAGGGGTGTCTAGGGTTTCAGTGTCCTTCCTTTTCACTTGGACAGCCAGAATCTCCTCTGGTTTTTACAGTGTGAGGTTTTTTGAAATTCCTCTTCTCTGGGCTGAAACTCTGGGCTGGGGAGCCCTCAAATGAGGCCTTTCCTTCAGAGAAGCCTCTGTATCCTTGCTGTCCTTCCTGGTGATCCTCCACCATTCACGCATGCGGGTGCAACTAGATTCATGACTTTGCCTCTTCTACCACCTTCAATGTAGTTCCTTCTTTATATTATCGGATTTATGTATTATGATCAGTTGGACTTCATATCATTCTCCACCTTGATTATTTTATACTTTGATTATAATTTCAGTGTGGACTTGAGAGTAGGCGAACCCTGCTAATCTGCCATCTTCAAGACCTAAAGTTCATGTTACCTCCTAATAAAATTTGTAGCAAAAGAAAAACAAGTTGGTGATAATGGCTGTTTTTGTCTAATCTCTAAATATATTCATAAATTTCCTTATCTATAGAATGCTGGTACAACAGACTGTTTATAATTGCTTACTTTTTTCATTTTCACTAGAAATTAAGGCTTTTTTAGGGTTATAAATTTTAATGTATGTAATTAAGGTTATGAGAAATAATAAGGGAAACATTTTTGTATGCAAGGAACGTAGGATTGTGTGTTTTTAGTATAAATAGATATAAGAATGGCTATTAATTTTAAAAAAAATTTTCTTTCAGTCAGGCTGGTTATTTCAGAATTGGAAAAAGGGATGACATGGTATAAAATATGAATTAAAAAAGGAAGTTGGAAAAGACTTGTGGAGAAGAAATTTTGGAAAAGAAGTTTTATGCATGGTCAAACTGAATAAAATTGAATAAATTTGTAATAAGTGTTTTAAAATATAAGCTTTAGTATTAGTAGACTATGTGAAAGTAAGCCTTAATTTTCTTTCATCTGCTAAAAAGACAGTTTTCTTAGATTATTGATCTGCTCCTGATCAGAGATAATAAAAGGTTTTTTTTTAAAGTGATCTGCATAGAACAACAAAGATGCTATGTTTTATCAAAATATTTCCTGTGATCAAAGTTTTGATAACTGAAGGAAGAAACAAAACAAATAAACAACAAATAAAGCCTGAGTCTTCTTATTAAAAGAGCTAAGGTGTGTTTTTTTTCCTACTCATTAACTTTATTTGCTTGTGAAGTTGTAAACATTGGTGAAATTGATAACTAAATATTTTTTCACAGTGACATGTGATCCTACTTGACCAAGCATTTTAAAATCTTTTGATATTTTTGGTAAATTTCCCAAAATTAAATTTTAAATGAAGTTTTTTTGACCTTATACTAATTTGGAGTTTATAGAAGGTAACTGAAACATCTCAAGATTTGTTTTCTCTTTTTATAAAAAGAGAGATGCTAAACTAATTAGGCTAATTTTATATGTTAAATTACATAGACAGCATTGTTAAAAAAGAACAGTAGCTTCTTTATGTTGTATTTATATACATATATATTATAACTGTTCCAGAAATTGTATAAAATTTATGGTATAACATTATTATAGTAGGCAGGGGAATAGGGTCTCAGGGGAGGGGAGGAAAGAAAGGAAAGAGGAGGTTTGATCTGGAGGAATGGAAGCTCCCTCCGTGTTGGGTGCTAAGGAGGAAGTTGGAAACCTCTTCTCGGAACATCCAAGGCCTAAAGAACTCTTGCTTTCTTAGATATCACACATAGTGCCTTTTGCACATTGGTAATCTGCATAGAAGCAGGGGCCCAGGCAACAGGCTAGTTGATGTCTGCAGAGGACAAGTATCAGAAACTGCTTTTTCAAGAGAAAAGGCATATACTTAATTACAAGCCCTAATCTCTCTAAATGGCAATTCCACCCCGAATGCTGAGCTTGAAAAATAACGGACTGAATTCCCAGGGCAAGCCCCTATGGAAATAGCAATGGTTTCCTTCAATGAAAGATACCTGGACCTCTTAATGGCTGCAGAAGCCCAGGAAAACAAGAAGAAGGAAGTCCAAACAAGGTCTTAGTGACCATCTCCACTTAATAGTTACTGCCTCATAAAGATTTCTGTGATGAATGAGGGAATCCAATACTCTGAGGATTATGTAGGTGGTTAGGAACCACTCTAAGAAACCTCCTAGGCCTGGGGGACCCTGAATTCCTCAGGCCAGCAAACAGAATGCCTATTGTGCAAATGCCAGTCACATAAGCTTGGGACACCAAAAAAAATGGCACAAGGCAGGTATCAGAAAGGCCTAGTTCTAGGATTTGTTTCTTGGAGTAACGAGACATATATCTTATTAAAAGACCTTAACATACCCATATGCACATTTCCCCACTGAAGACTGGGCAAAGAAAATCTGGATTGGCTTTTCAAGGAAAACCACAGAGTAAATGGTCATGATTTCCTATAATGAGAGACACCTGGACCACTTGATAACTGGAGAACCTGGGATCCCATGAAGGAGGAAGTCCAAATAAGGACTGAGTGACCATTTCTGCTATATAGCTACTATCTCATAAAGATTTTGGGAAGAGGTAGAAGCATTCTATATGTCAGGAACTATGTAGGAGATTGAAAACCACCCTGAGGAGCCTCCGAGACCCAGACAACCCTGGATTCCCCAGGCCGTCAGACAGGGTGCCTGTGGTGCATGTGTGGACTGCACAGGTCTGAGGCTCTAAGAACTAGGTAGCAGGCAGATATCAGAGAGGCTAACTTTTATAATTTGGTTCTAGGGATAACAAGGCATCTATGTTATTAAAAAGCACTCACCTTCTATATTAACATTTCCTTCTGGAAAGCTAATCTGGGCTTATCTGTACTGGCTTTCCAGTTTAAGCCTGGGTGGGACTGGTCAAGATCCCCTCTAATGAGAGACACCTGGACCTCCTAATAGCTGGAGAAGCCCAGTATCCCATTAACCAGGAAGTCCAAATAAGAACTGAGGGGTAATTTCCCTTTCATAACTACCACTTTACAATATTTGGGAGCAGTGGGGCATTTTATATGGTGGGAGTTGTGTAGAGGTTTGGGAACTACCCCAAAGAGCCTCCCAGACCTGAAGGGCTCTCGAGTTCCCAGGCTAGTAGACTGGGTGGCTAATGTGCATGTGTAAGCTAGGCAGATCCAGGGCACCAAGGACCAGACATCAGACAGGTGTCTGGGAGGCAGGGTTTTAGGGTCTGATTGCTAGGGGGAAAAGCCATATGCCTAACTAAAAGCCCTAACCAGCCCATATGCGCTATTTATCCAGAAGGCTGAGCTGGGAAAATATGGTCTACTCTACCAGGGCCATCCTGGCTACGTGTCCAATATTCCCACCAATGAGAGACACCTAAACATCCAATGCCTGTAGAAACCCTTTACTCCATCAGGAAGCAAGTTTAAATAAGGACTGATTGACCATAGCAGATTTAAAGTTTTTGATTCACAAAGATTTTCAGGAGGCGTCAGGGTATCCTATATACTGGGACTTATACAGGGACTGGGGACCACCCTCAGGAGTATCCCAGACCTGGAGAACACTGGTTGGGGTACCTATTATTTATGTTTGGGAAGGCAAGTCCGGGATGCCTAAGATCACGAGCCAGAGAGGTGTCGGGTAGGCTGCACCTTAGGATCTGGTTCTTGGGGTAAGAAGGCATAAGTCTTATTAAAAGCCCTAAACTACTCATATGTGCAATTCTCCTCTGAAGGCTGGGCTGGGAAATTCTAGACTGCTTTATCAGGGACAGCCTGGGTGGAGCTGGTCACTGTTCTCTCCATTGAGAACCACCTTGTTATCTTGATGGCTGGAAAGCCAAGAGCCCCATTGGTCAGTAAGTCCAAATGGGGCTGCATTCAAGTTACCAACTAAAATCAATTTCCTAGAAGGCTAAGAGCTCCCTTTACTTGGGGTCTGAGATTTGCCCTGATGAGCCCTTAAGGCCTGGAGTTCCTTAGCATGGCCCTAGGTTGGCAAGCAAGGCAACTACATCTCATGGACAGTTTATGCAGGTCCAAGGCACAAGGGATCAGGCAACAGGCAGATACTGGGAGAGATCATGTTTCAGGAGCTGTTTCATGGAAGGGCTTCTTCAGTTGTCAAGATGTGCATAGAGAAAACCATGGCCAGCCTTCCTGGCCTTCTCCATGCAAATCAGTCCTGATTATCTCACCTCTGCTTGCAGCAGGGAAATATCCATATACATAAGTGAGGGCTTTTAATGAGGCATATACCTTGTTACTCTCAAGAACCAGCTTCTGGACACTGGCTTCTGACACCTGCCTGTTGCCTGATGTCTGGTGCCTTGGACCTGCACAGATTTCATATGCTAAATAGGTACCTTGTCCTCAGGTCATAGGCAGCTGGGATTCTCTAGGCCTCGGGGTGTCGTGGCAGTCCTGCCACCCCCTGCCCAACCTCCAGTGTGGAGAGAGCCCCACCCCTCCAGAAAGTTTTTGTGAGGCAGCAGCTTTAAAGTGTCAATAGTCCATCTTCATTTGAACTGCTGCCTTATGGGGACCCTGGGCTTCTCTAGCCATCAAGACATCTGGTGTTAGTAGAGATTACCATGGTGATCGAAATTAACATCTTAAATATATAACCATCCATTTGAGTTGATAGTAACATAACCTCAAAAGCATACTAAAATGCTGCTCCTGGACAGCTATCCCCACACCCTTTAATGTTTTTGTCACAAATCACTTCTCTCTTACTGCTTTCAATATTCTTTCTTTGTTTTCATCTTTTAATGGTTTTATTATATTGTGTCTTGAGTTTATTTTGTGAATTATATATTGTGAACATAGATATGTGTTTAAATCAATAGATAGATATGTGTTTAAATCAATAGACAGACAGACAGACAGACAGACGATAGATTGATAGATAGATAGATAGATAGATAGATAGATAGATAGATAGATAGATAGATAGACAGATGATAGATAGTTCCTTTTAAGTTTATTCTATTTGGGATATGTTGAACTTGAATATATACATCCATTTCCTGTCTTTCATCACATTCAGAAGGTTTATGACTATTATTTCTTCAAATAATTTTTCTCTTTTTTTCCCTCTTTTTTAAGACTCCTATAATGCGTATGTTGGCTTGCCTGGTGGAGGTCCACAGGTCCCTTAGTCTTAGTTTACTTTTCTTGATTATTTATGCTCTTCAGAGTGAATAATTTCAATGGTCCTGTCTTTAAATTTGCTGATTATTTCTTCTGTCTGCTGAAATATAATAATGAAGATCTCTAATTAATTTTTTTATTTTAGTTATACTATTCATCTCCAAAATTTTTATTTGGTTTCCTTTAATAATTTCTCTCTTTAGTGATACATTCATCTTAGTTGTTCAGACCTTGTTTTCCTGATTTTCTTTAGCTCTTTAAGGATATTTAAGAAAGTTGCCTTAAAGACTTTGTCTAGTTACTCCAATGTTTGTGCTTTCACAAGAATGGTCCCTGTCAATCAATTTTTTATTTATTTTTCTGTAAATGGATTGTATTTTCGTGTGTGTTTGTGTGTGTGTGTGTGTGTGTGTGTGTGTGTGTGTGTTTTGTATGCCTTGTAATTATTTTTTGAAATCTGGACATTTGAATATTATAATGTGGTAATTCTGATTATTAGATTTGCCCTCTTCCCCATAATCTTATTTTACTTTTATATTGTTAGCTGTGCTACTTTTCTATTTGTTTAATGACTCTTCCAAACTATGTTTGTAAAAATTGTGTTCTTTTTCACGTGTGGTCACTGATCTCTGTATTTTTTACCTTGTGTTCAGTTTGTGTTTTGACAGAAATTTTATTTTTAAGTACCTTTTTCTGTTTTCGCTTTTGTTCTATTGCTGTATATCTTTGACTCTTCCAGCAACAATCATCTGCTTTTTTTTTCAAATTTTTTTGTGGTGGGATGTGAATTTGGAGCTGCCTACTTTGCTATTTTGCTCTAATGTAAGTATCTACATCATATAAGCATTGACCTTATGTCAGAGGCAGCATTTGGAAAGGATGTAGCTTTAAATTCTGATAAATTTGGCTTGATGTGGATCCATAAGATACATTTTAAAATCAGTTTGTTGATAAAATCCACCAGTCAAAATGACTCCAGTAACATTTAAAGAATTTTATACATGGTGCTGTGCAACAAAGAGAACAACATATGAACAATAAGAGAACCTCTGCTTTTACATTATGTAACCACACACATGTCACTTCTCTGGGCCTCAGTACTATGACCAATCAATAATAAATTAAGAAAAGATGATGGCTAAGATTTCTTCCACATCTTTTGGTCTATGATTATATTTCTGGGACCTGGAATTTTACAATTTAGCATATAGCTTTTCAGCCTGATTTTTCATCAACTGATCAATATATAATCTTGTTTTATGTGTTCTGTTTAAACAAAATGCACACAAATATAAAACACACACACATACTCACACACACACACACACAAAACCCCCACAATATATGGCACTAAATATCCATTAAGAACACACTTGTTTATAGTATAAAAGCTAATCCAAGAATAATGGCAATTAAATAGATATCTTTGGAAACACGGATTTTTCTAAAAAAAAGAAAAAAAACCTTTGCTCTTTCATCTGATGATGTAGATAATAATTGATAACTATTATTTTATTTTTATAATATTGAAAATTAAATAACATTAAGTGTATTATATTAATTTTAACCTATAGTTGATTTCCTACTATTTATAAATAAGGTATTTGATTCTCTTAGGCCATTGGAAACCATTTTATACATGTGCACCTATTATTGTTAAAAACCTATAAGTGTTATTTATTTATTTATTTATTTATTTGCTAAAAGTAAATAATACTGCCCTCAAGTAGATTACTCACAAGCTTGTGAAACTACAGGGACACTTCCTTAAGATATTTTTTCTGCTTATAGCCACTTCAAATTATTGCTTATTTGAGGCTCACATAAGTCAGGGTATTTAAGGTTTTTAGGTGCAGATAACAGAAACTAACTAAGGTCAATTATATTAGTTAGCTTTTGCTGTGTCATAAACCACCCCAAAACACAGCGGCTTAAAGCAAAAGCCAGCTATTTAGTTGATAATTTCGGAGTGTAACAATTTGTCCTGTGATCCTCTTAAATGGGTTTTCTGGTCTTTGCTAGACTACAGTCAGCTGCCATTTGCTCTGGGAAGTGAGAATTTCATAATTTCTGACACATTCTTATGACCTAAGGTAGTCAGAATACCAGGTTACAGTCAAGAACTGGGTAAACAGATTTACTTCATGAGGGGAAAAGCTAAAAATTCACATCGTGGAGATATGGATATACTAAGGTGAATAATTGTGTATACCTTCAAAGAATTCATCACATTGATTAAGAAAAATAAAAGTAGATCCCGACATTGCTAAATAGTTTAGAGGGTAAGGTATATATAATAAGGTATAATTAGGCAAGATAAAATATGGGTTGATTAGCCAAAACTACAGTTAAAATTATACCACAGAATTTGGTCAGTGACAGCATCACTATCACTGACCATTGGATGCTGAAGCCAGTGATAGTGCCTACTATTGCCACAGTTTGATGGCAAGTACCATTAAAACTGGAAGTTACTGTCAACCTTGATTCTACAACTACCAAAATGTATACTTCACTGGCCTTACACTGATAAGCACATCACAGTTGCAGAAGTGAGACCATTTACCCATGCCTTGGGTGCAAGGGAAGTTAAAAAGTGTAATCTAGCCTTTTTGTTTTGCTTCCATGATGGCGAATGGAAGCTAAATCCCAACAGAAGTACAGAAGAGAAGTTCCCAAATGTATAAAAAGGGTACAGAATCTTGAAGGGAAAAAGAAAAATCATGAATATCCAACATATATCATCTTAGGATAAGTAGAAAGGCACTAAGGGAGTGACCTAAAAATGTCCTGTTCCAAAGTTTTATTAGTTTTTTTTTTATTTTAAAAATTGTCACTAAAAAAGGATTATATGAATGTCACCTTCAAAATGATCACTACATTTCTTAGATTCAAAAAGAAATAAACCAAACTCTCTCATTTCTTCACTCAAAGGAAAGGATTCCAAAACAGCCATGTAAATGAGATGGGGTGTCCTACTATCCAGCAGCCCCCTCCAAATGGAATGAAAGGTAAAGTAGTGAGGTAGCGGAGAAATTTTAATAGATTTCCACCGTGGGTAATCCCATTTGTTGGCACTCACAAGTACATAATTTATAAATATCATCTGCACCATCAGAAGTATTTTAGTATTAAGCTAAATGTTTATTTTCTGTGCTTCCATATCTAATTTTTGGTAAGCATTCACAACAGAGTTTTTTCTCTCTTCTCTTAAAAGTATATATTTTTTTATTTTCAAATATATTTTATTTTAATATGCTAAAAAGTATTTTTATTATTACGTATATAATGTTATATATTTATTTATATGTATTATATATTTCATTATTACATATATTTTTTTATTATTACATGTATATATTTTTTCTCAAGGGAACCCAAATATTTTTAAACTAAAAATTTTCTGATTGTTTAAGAGTCTTTTCTCTAGTTGAAATCTTTTGGTTTGTTAATATCTCTAAATTTGGAACTATACTGTGAATTTTAAAAAACATCTCTATGTCCATCTCATTTACTTAAGTATGAATAAGTTTTGGCACTTGGAAAGAGAACTAGACATTTGGGGATAAAAAAGAAGATAACTTTCTTCTACGTTTTTCAGTTTGATCATGATAAATGAATCATTCAGCTATCTCAGTATCTAACTAAATTTGGATCTTACTCAGGAGAAAAACATAATAATTATAGCTATTATCTTCCAGTGGCTGAGATAAAGCCACTTGGAAATGGAATGCAACTGGATGCACAGAGCTTTTTGGGGTTCTCTCTCATCATCCATGCATGTTAGTATATGTATGTCTCTGTGTGTATGTACATGTATATATATATATATATATATATATATATATATATATATATATATATATCAATTTAAGTAACAGAAATAGTAAGAACAAATCTTTCTATAATATATGGAATATAAGATATTGTGTAACTATCTAGCTAAGGCATTCAATGACTTAACTACCAAATAGCTGCATCTAAATATCTAAACAGTATACAGGCAAATAAATAATACAATTATTTTAGAATCTATATCTTCTTGTAACTTATAATATTAAAAAAAAAGATCATCTGAGGTCAAACCTTATGGATCAGTTGGATGGACATCATTTCATGAATTTGGATTTTAGTAAGAGCTTGCTTTAGCAAATCATAGTCTAACTAATAGTGCTTGTAAAATGTATAATGATGTTGTCCTGAGCTACTTTCTTTGGAAGATTTGTAGTTACACAAGATAAGGACCAAAGCAAGCATTTGGATCTTAGACAAGAAGTGACTAAGAGAAACTTAGTCACTGAGAAAGAGATGGGACACTGGTCCACAGATTACTATACCTCATTAGTTGGAAATGCCCTCTAGACAGCTCCACACTTGTGCAGCTTGAGCTGGGGCAGGGTGGGCACACCCCACCATTCCTAATTGTGGTGTCAGGGGCATTCTAAAGATCAGCTGGGATGTTATTAGGCTACTCCTGGGGTTTTAAAATGGGATGGTTCTGCACCCCCAGGGAACATTCGTAGTTATAACTGGAGGGGTGCTAGAGGCTTCTGGTGAGTGGAGGTCCAAGATGCAGCTAAACATCGTCCAATGGGCAGGAAAAAAACCCACAACACGTAGTTATTTGACCCACAATGTTCATAGGGCATAGGTTGAAAAAAACTTGGGAATGTTTGTGAAAGGGGTTATCAGAGCAGTGGCTGCAGTCAAGAGTGGGCAGTCAGGACATACAGTAGGAGAATGCAGTATCTGCCACAATGTCCACACACACTCTGGTCAATGTCTGGCCCAGAATGTGGATCATGGCGGAGAACACAGATTCTAAAATGATAATCCCTCCCTCGGTTTAACAGGTCAAGCAGGCAAGCAGTTCTTTTTTAAGAGAACATTGGAAGGAGACTAAATCTCTGAATTGGTAAAAACTAAACTGAAATAAAATGTAACATTTAGGTATGAGAGACTGGGAAGTGCAGTGAGTAACAATGGGCTGGAAAGAAGAGAATGATGTTCCAAATCAGAATGGTTTGAGTTTAGTTAGTGAGGAGAAAATTAAATTTTTGAGAAATAATTGTGTGGTATTCATGGTTATTGTATATAATTTATGCTAACCTAAACAAGTGAGTTTTAACCTATTGTGTGTTTGTATACATCAAGTTCTGATGTGGGGATTCTCACAGGTGTGGTCATTTAGAGACTAAATTAGGTGAGTCCCATGGTTGAAGTGATCAAGTAACTCTGTCACCAGGCTTTCATCTGTTTGGGTGTGTTACAGGTTTTATGACTGTGCCAGCCAACAATTTTATCTCACAGTTCTGAGGATTAATAATTGGAGTATTTAATATATTTTAAAATGTGAGGCATAATTACTTTGAATTACATAGTGTCTTTTAAAAGTATAATTTTTTTACTGGCTATTTTCTATTTAAACTAAAACAACAAACTTATTGAGTTGCATATTTAGATGATTTGACAATGATACATGCTCTGGGGTTTTAAATCTTTCTAACTGAAAAAATAAATTTGAGAAGAAAAGTTTATTCTGGCAGGCTGTTTTTTCCTGCAAAGCTCTCATAGCTTCATTTCCCTCTTTTCCAACACAAATTAGGTTTCTATGTGCCAGAAGATCACATCCACAGGTGTTATAAAAGCAGAGAGGTTCAGACACTACTGTTAGTGCTGAAGGTTAGAATGGACAAGAGAGTTCAGGGAAGTAGTTGGAGGGGAGAGTGAGCACCCAATTCTAGAATAATGTGTGTGAGTGTGCTGTGCTCCAAGCCCCAGGTAGTTCCTTGGCCACGATCACATCCTGTGTATCTGGCATTCTGATGTCATTGCTCCTCCAGGGGCCCTTTTGCATGTTTTGACAAAGAGATTTCTTGGATGATTCCTAAGGAAAGAAAATAAATGGTCCTGAAAGTTTGGGTAGGATAGTGGTAAGGTTGAAGGTAAAAGCACTGGTTCTGAGTGCAGCATGTGTTTCTCTCAGCATGTCCCAGGCTGAGCACCTATAGAAATAGGTCATGCAACAGGATGCAAAAATCATATTTAAAAGTGCATAAAACTAAAAATACAGTTTGGTTACAAGGTGTATCCTAGGTGTGCCAAAAGGTCCAGGTGCCAGTGGTTCTACAGCAGTGGACACAGGCACTGTCCTCAGACAGTCTCTGGGAGACTTGGTGCCAAAGAGTAGTCATCTGGAATACCCCCATCTTGATAGGAAGAGTAAGCCTGGACAGATGGCTTTCCTTTTTGTTACAATAGTAGCAGGCAGGCACTTCAGTACCCTAGATATGGAAAAACAAAAATCTGACAGACACTATGTGTGTCAAGAGAAAAACTGTGTGGTGCCTCTGGGTGTAGACTACTGCCCCAGCTTTCTCACAGCTCCTCATTTATGGCCCACTGTGGGTGAGGCATTCACATCAAGTCAAAGTAGGATGGCTGACTTCTAGACTGGGGTCTGCTTATGAACAAAATGCAAGTACAGAGGTGAAGATACACACACACACACACACACACACACACACACACACACACACACACACATACACACTCTGACGGATAAACTCCAAGTTAAAAATATATAAAATTAGGTAGATAGTAGGAAAGAGCTGTTGTTTTAATAGTATATATGCAGACTGGTGTCATATTGGCAGTTATTTGCTCAATACACAGAATTTTTAAAAATAAGAACAATTCTAAAACTGGTAAATTTATAAACTAGAACTTCAGGAAGCATAATGCAAAATGATAATTGTCAGACCACTTAAAATAGTCATTTTCTTACTTTAATTTACAGAAATAATATTTTAATTATGGAGTGATAAAATGGACTTTCAGTTTTCAATTTTAGAAATCATTATCTTCTGAAAGGTTAGAATAAAAATAATTTGAAGTCTTGGATATGTTTTCACCATAGCTTAAAATAACTAAATACGGTTTGATGATTGCTTTATATATTTCATATCATAAAATTAAGTTTCTTTTGAAGTCTGGGGTTGAATTTTTATTTTTTCAGGCAGTATAAACAGATTCCAAAGGGAGAATCCATAAAGATGCAATTACTTATCATCAACTATATATATATTCATGTAGCTCTTTTGAAAACCTTGAAGCATTTTGTTGATATTATCATAGTTATAATTTTTGATGTTACTTAAATTTTTTGAGGTGTACTAAAGCTTCTTTTAAATTATAGAAATACAAAGTGTAAAATTTTCTAATTTAATCACATCGCAGTTTACAAAGCAACTAGTCAATCTAGTAGAATTAGAAATGTGTCTGCTCCCACTTGATCATGGTGTTTAATCTTTTAAATGTATTGCTGAATTTGATTTGCTAATATTTTGTTGAAGAATTTTGCATTTGTGCTCATCACAGATATTGGCCTATCATTTTCTTTTATTTGTAATGTCTTTGTTTGGTTTGGGGATCAGGGTGATACTTGCCTTGTAAAATGAGCTTAGGAGATTTCCCTCCTCTTCAGGTTTTTGAAATAGTTTAAAAAGGATAAGTGTTCATTCTCTGACCATTTGACAAAATTCACGTGTGAAGTCATCTGGTCTAGGACTTCTGTTTTGGGGGGAGTTTTTTGATTTACTGATTTTATTTTTTTGGGTCTGCTCAATCTGTTTCTTCTTGATTTAGTCTTGGAAGATTGTTGGCATATAACTGCATAGTATTTTCTTACAATCCTTTGAATTTTTGTGGTATTAGTGATCACTTCTTTCATTTCTGATTTTATTCATTTGAGTCCTTTCTTTTTCTCATCATGAGTTAAAGGTTTTTCTTTATTTTTTCAAAGAACCAGCTCTTGGTTTCATGGATCTTTTATATTGTTCAGTTAGACTCTATTTTTATTTCCATTCTGCTCTTTATTATCTCCTTCCTTCTACTCCCTTTGGGCTTCATTTATTCTTCCTTGTCTAGTTCCTTTAGGTTTAAGTTTAGATTGCTTATTTGAGATTTTTCTTGTTTCTTGAGGTAGGTCTGTTTTGCTATATTTTTCTCACTTAGAAGTGTTTTGGCAGTTTGTTTAATAAGCCTCATTTCACAGACGAGAAGATTGGGTCATAAAAATGATGTAAATTGCCAAAGACTATAGAGCTAACAAGAAGAAAAGTCAGAATTCAACCTAGGATCAGTTTGCTTCAGTATTTAATATGTCAGCTAATATGTTAAGCTATGGGTTTTTTTCTGCTCTAAATAAACAATATTTGTTGAAATTTCATGTTCTTATATATTTTTTTACACTCTTCTAGAACCACTGTTTTTCCTCTGTTTTACCACAATGGAAGACACTATAGATTGGTCAGCCTGTTATCCAAGCAAAGATTTGGAGTCAGGAGTCAGAATGAAGTAGTTTGGGAAAGACTAAAACAAGGAAATTTATAATCACCCACCATCATCATTCAAAGAGCATATATCACATATATGTCAATTAATTTTTTTTAGTTTTACTCCTTCTAATTTTCTAAGGTCATTTTTCCCAATGAATTCTTTTCAATGTTGGTATTCCTTAAAGCTCATTTATATATATATATATATATATATATATATATATATATATATATATATATATATATATAATTTTAAATCCTGGCTAGAATCATGTTATCCAGTTTCTTCAATTCCATGTGTGCTTCAGGCACCTCAATATAAATATGTTTAAAATTGAACTAATTGAATTTTCCTAAAATAAAATTATCCTTTTGTGTTTTCTCTTTAGGGAGTGGGGTTGTTGTCTGAGAGTCATCCTTGGCTCTATGGTCAGTTGTTTCTGAGTTCTGTAGACTTTACTTTGTTAAATAGCATTTACATTATTTCCCTTCTGTCCATCCCCACTGCTATTATCTTATTTCAGTTATTAAAAGCCCATACCATGCCTTACCTAGAGCTCCTGTAAAAGTCATCAATGACTTTCATGTTGCAAATTAATAGTTTCTGTTTTTAAGCAATTGCCAGATCCTCCTTCTTGCCACCTTTAGCTTACTTTGTTCTAGTTTGTAAAATTTTCTTGAACTGAATTATTTACTCAAGCTCTGAAGGTTTAAGTACTATATTACATTAATAATTCCTGGAATTAGCATCTCCAACTCCAGCTCTGGACTCTTTCCTGAGCTCCAGATAACTGTGTTCATCTTCACTTGAATGTCTAATAGGCATTTCAAATTTTTCCAATCTAGAACCTTTGGTCTCTACCCCCAAAATTCCAGACATATAACTTAATTAGTTGTCACTCTAGTTCATTTCAGTCAATGATATTAGGAGTTGCTCAGATAGAAAAACTTGCAGCCATTCTTGTTTTATTTTAAGTCATTTTCTTCTTATGCTAATAAGCACATTTTATCAGTTCTACCTTTAAAATGTGAAATTGGATTTCTACCTCTATAATTCTTGTCCAAATTCTTATTATCTTTATCCTAAAAATTTACATTAACTTCCTAACTTATCTACTTGCTTCCATTTTGCCCACTTTAGTTTTTATTCTAGAGAACAGCTAGAAACACCTTTAGAAATAGCTATTGAAAGTAGAACTAGCTATTCTATAAAATATTGATAAATAGCTCCTCATCATGTTCAAAATGAAACACAGTCAATGCTCTTACAAGTTCTTCAAGTGTATGTATGAACTGTTTTCCACTCATCTCTCTGACTGCTTTTCCTGTCACTTATTCTCCTCTCTCCTTCTCATTTACCCAATTGAATCCACAAATGCTCTTTTCTTCTATTTCTAAACTTTGCCCTACCTCAGAGTATTCATATTCTCTGTTCTTGATGGAAATTTTTCTCACACTAATATAATGTATAAGTTTGCTCCTTCAATCAGACTCTGGACCCTCTTCTGAGGCTGTTCTTTATGACCATACCTAAATTAGCTTCCCCTGCCCCCAACACTCTTTCTATCTAGTTACCTTTATTTTATTTGTAGCATATTTCTCTGCTAGAAATTATATTATTAATTTATTTGCTCATTAGGGTCACTGAGACAAGAAATTTGTCTTGTTAACTTTATGTATCGGCATGATAATAGATATAGAGTATATGCTCAAAAAACACCTTTGAAGAAATTAATTGACTGAGGATCACTACTATCTGTGTGTAAGCAACCCAAATATTTGATGGGTGCTGAGAATTTACAGAAAGAATACTGGCTTTCATCATGCTTGTCGAACAACATCCATAATTCATGATAAACAGAAGATGCCTATTTGAAAATGCACTTAATGATTTCAATTCTTGCTTTTCCATTTGATTGTAGATAAGGATACAATACACAGTAAAACTTAAGTACTCTTTAATGGAGTCCAAATGATTCTTGAGAATAAAAATAGCAGCATAGTGCTTGACACATAACAACCTCTCTATAAATAACTGAATAACATTGAACAACATGTTGGAAAATTTGTTCTCATCTTAGTCTATCAGTTGATGATGCATAGATCCTTGATTTTTAGATCATAAAATGAATTCCCCAATATTGTTTCAGGATTTGGTAATAATTACCTATAAATTTAATATTAGAAAAAGTTCAAATATTAAATTAGTTCAAATATTAAATCCTTTCCCTTAAAAAAAAAAACTTTGACATATATGTGAGTTATTGAGCAATTAATATTTCTCCCTACAGTGGTAGTGGGTATCTATAGCACTGTTGATCTTAAGTAGGCATTTGTAATATATGTTCTAAAGGGAAATAATACTAATGTTTACCAACATATGCATGGTTTTAATTCATGGACATTCTTTATTGTGGCTCTCGAAAGAACTACAAAATGTTTCACTTTATGATCTTGGTTTTTGATGAAATATTTATATTTCATGAGTCTTAGTGAAGACTTGTGCATTTTGGACAATAAGCTTTTATAAATATTTACTGAAAAATAATAAAAATTTTATCTGTTATATGGAAATTTTAATTAATTAAAAGTTAAAACAAACTCTTTCAGAGTATTCCCATAAGATATGGAAGGTAGAATCTGTTATATTTACTCTAAACACATTATAGATTATATTTTATAAGATAATATCACTGAATTTGCAGTCATTGTGTGTGTTGATAACATAAACATTGCTAATTTTTAGTAACTTTAGATAAATTTTGAAATTAAAGATATTGTAGTGTAGGGTGCTTCACAAAATGCCTACATTCACCAAGAAAAGCTACTACAAAGGCAAACTGTATTTTAATGATCAAGGGAAGTTAGTTTTAATTAAGTTCACTGAAGGATGCCCTTCATGTTCTCTAATATGATTATATACTCCAGTAACCCAACTCCAGTAGACATATCCCAATGGGGATTTACTAAAAGAGACTGCAAATAGTACATGATATTTCACATGTGTCTAATGTACAATTAGAGATTAATTTAAAAGTAAAAGGAGAACATTATTGAGTTAAATTGATAACAAGTGGTCTAACATGTCATGTTTTCCAAATGCATACAAATTTTAAAGATTCTTATATATAGTACTTTCAAGAATATTTAAATTTTAATATTCCTGTGTTCACAATAAGAAATAAAGACTTCAGGGAAATAATGTTATTTCGCTTACCCCAGCATGTTTAGATAAAATCCAGACCTAAATGGACTGGCTCTTGAATTTCATTAGCTTTCTTTACCAATATAAGTGAAGACATAGGTGAAAATTATATGTTGTGGGCATTAAATACAAGTAAATTTGTCTTGATTTTCAACTTTCAATTCTGAAATATGGATTACATTTCTTTCTAACTCTGTATAATAATTATAGTCTTACTAAAAAGATTGACAAATTATAATTAAATGGTATATTATACCTCATATAACTTGTGATTCTATGATATATTATTCAAATTCTGTGTTTAGACATTCTTCATTTGGAATATGTGAGATATGAAGACAGTGAAAGAGTCCCAGATGAGATACTGAATCAATTCATATGCCAAAGTAAAAGATCAGCTCGCTGAAGGTATTTCATCAATCTTACTGAGCATATGAAATGAGAGTTAAAAGAAAAATGTTTCAATTACAACTTAAATGCATTTAGAATAATAATATGACAAAGATTGAAGCACTTTATTTTTCTTAGCTTGAGATTTTACAGTTAGCAATAGGATATCTAAAAAATTACTTTAGTTAGAAAGGTTTTGTTGTCTCATCATGAGAGAATGGGCCAGAAAGAAAAGACAATGGATTTATTCATGTAATAAAGAGTCTTAAAGAAATTTTAACCTCAGAAATCTTATTTGAGAAAACTTGTTTGATCAACTCCATGCTGAGACTTTCTCTCTGTATCTTCTCAGCTCGCTGATTGCTACTTCCACCCACTTACATGTTCTTTTCAGAGGGTCTTTTATTCTGGATGTCTTTGTATAAAATTATCTCCACCAATTGAATTGTATGTAACCTAATGTCAGGATATTTCTTTTGCCTCCCCACTATGCTTGAAATATTATACTGCACAGAGTAATAATGTTGACTGAACAACAACTATTATGGCTCCACTAGAAATGGACATGTTCCACAAGAACAGAGTGTCTGACTCATCCTTTTTTAACTTGAATGAAAACAGTGCACACATGACAGGATCTATTTTCTCACTCTGACTCTTACACTTGCTCTCCAATGTTATTATCTTGTTTCTAGATCTCAAGTCCAGTCATATTCCATGTTGTTGGGGGTTTGGAGAGGAGGAAAGGATAAAATAGAAACAAAAATTTAAAAATGAAAACGTCTTGGGCCCTTAATAAAGTGGGGATACGGATAGGGTGGTCATGTAGTAGTAGAAATGAGTTAGTGAGGAAAATAAGACTCAGTCAAAAAATAATAAAAGCTCAAAATATTTTTACAAATTTACCAATAATTTTAAATAATCAAGGATTTATGAAAGAATACCAAGTTTTACCTTTGAGTTCAATGGTATAGATGCATAAGTAGAAGTTTTTGCCATACATTGAGATAATTTCATTTTTCAGCAAATATTGTCCCAAAATTTTCTGTAAAATGCATTACAACTATTGTTTTACAAACATTTACTCTATAGGCACCTAAAATTCTATATTTTCTTAAATGTTTTTGTGATTGAGTTTGAATACATTTAAATATAATACAAATATGTTTGAATACATGTAGTCATAATACTTTAGAAAGTGCTCTCTGATCCACATAACATTAATTACTTATGCCTGTCTAGCTTTAAGTATTCATAAATTACCTGTGCTACTGATCTTGATTATATAAAACTTTTATAATTTTATAATAGAGTTGCAATGCAAGTGAGTTTTCTATAGTTTCTGGTAACAGCTTGGGGAGATTCTACCCAAAATAAGTTTTCCCCCTTTCTTTCTTGAGTTTTGAATAATCTGATAAAGGTTAATACTTTGTATAAAAGTTTAGCAGTGTTTATTTTCATAAGAGAAGAAAAACATATAAGTAAAATAACATTATAGTTGAAAATTATATCCTTAATAAAGCATGATAAGTGAAAAATATAATAAAATAAATACTATTATTAAAACTATTCTTTCTTTGATGTGTATGTCTCAGATTTTTAAATTTTATTTTAAATAAATATTGTGTAATCTAAAGTTTTCAACTTGTTGGATTGATTTGGACTCTGTTAAAACTGCACCTTGTGTTTCTGACTTTAAAGTTTATTGCATTTTCGGTTTAATTCTAAGAAATTGTTTTGTATAAGTTCAATTGAAGGATTAGCAAAAAAAAAAAATGATTGCAGTGTGTGAAATTTTATGTCTGAAAATATGTATATTACATTCCAGCAATAGCAATGCTTACATATAATTCTGGATATTTAATTAAATAAGTAATTTATGTTCAAAATTAAATTTTTCATCCTTCACAATACAAATTGTATCTGAAACTTCACTTTTATCTGGTGAGTTGTCTGAGTGATATCATAATAAAATTGATGAAGAAGTAGATGGTTTGAACAGGTGATGCTCAAGGCTTCTTTCTGATGTGCCCCAAAAACCTCCTCAAGTGCATTTCAGTGTCTGCCTCCCAGGGAACTTAGTCAAATATAGTATAAAAATAGGGCTGGGATTTTGGAGCTGAATTACTCTTCAGCTGTCTGGCAATATAGATCCTGTCATTGGTGGTAGGCAAAATGCTGATAGTACCTGGCATGCTCTAGCAGGATGTTATGGGCAGGATAGTATGAGCTGAACTCACATGTGGAAGTTCTAACATCTCAGTATCTTAGAATGTGACTTTATTTGAAGATAGGGTCTTTAAAGATATAACTAAGTTTAAATGTAGTCATTGGGATGGTATCCTTATCCAGAACAACTAGAGTTCTTACAAGAGAGGAGATTAGAACACAGACACATACAGAGGAAGACCATGTAAAGACAGAAAAAAAAGATTAATCTATAAGTTAAGAAGAGAGGCCTCAGAAGAAACCAGCTTTATCCACACCTTAATCTTGGACTTCTAACCTCTATAATGTGAGAAAATTAATTTCTATTGCATAAGCCAGCCAGTTTTTAATGAAAGATTAGCAAGCTAGTGCACAGGGAAATTGTTAAAACAGATAATCAATGGTGTATGGAGATAGAATAATGGTGGAAGGGGATGCACTAGCATTTGTAACAACTTAGATGTGTAAGAGGGCCAGAGGAAATAGCAATTAATAGGACTATTATCTTCTGCTGCTAAAATAATCAGAGGTCAGAGAAGATTGAATTCTCAACCCTGGAAGTCTGATTGTGCAAGGCCAGGCCCCTGGTTGGGAAAGTACTAGACACTGAGATTTGTGATAGAGACATCTGAATCAAGACAAAAAAAAATAAAAACAATAAAAAATAAAAAAATAAAATTTAAAAGATGGCAAAACCTTTGTACACAGAAAATACTAACTTATCTTTGTGAATATCAGAGCTCCCCCATTGTTTAAAGGTGATGCATAGGCCTCTGGCTTGCAAGACATCACACGCTCTTTCAGGATCTTCCTCACTACCTCTTAATCTGGAATTTGGACAAATAACACAGATCAGTTAACATTAGTTAGCTGAGACATGCTGGATCTGTTAAGGTGCAAAGGGACAATACTCTAAAGGAGTTATGTGACTTACCCACATGTACACAAGTGAATACAAATAGAACTGGATTTTTACAGTGCTGAGCCAAAGAGTGCTAGTCATCAAGATGGCCAGGGAAAAGTTTATTGATAAAGATGGTTTTCTCATGATACAGAATGTAACATCCTGACAAAGGTACTATACAGTGCCAATATGTTGTTAGGATGTTTTTGGATAAAACAATGACTCATACAAAGTGGAACAGAAATCTAGAATTGTTGGAGAGAGAAGCACCAACTTCACTGAGAAATGCAATGATGACTTTCTCTATAATTCAGGACTGATAGTAGGAAGTCCTGTTATAGAATTGACTATCTATTGCAATGGGGATAACAAAATCCCCCAAAGGAGGCCAGGCAGTAGCACTTAATCACCAGAATCTTGATGATTACAATTATCATAATGAATTGTAGAATCAGAGTAGCAGAAAAGAAAGCCTTACTTACAGTGAGATGGCTTATAGAATATAGTGTTTCTGAGGCCAAGATAGATGAGACATTTTTTAATATCTGGAGCTCTTTGATTTAAGCAATGCCGGATTCCTATGAATTAGAATCCTATAACACCATGAAAAGTGTATCAGGTAATAATTCCCATAGTTCATCTCCAAAGGGACCTAAGAAGCATTGATACATTGTGGAATGGGAATACATAGACATTTAGAGGACTTCTAAACAAAAGGACCACGTTGAAATGGATTCCTCGAGATTAGAAACATCATTATGACCTCCTTGTTAGAATGGGATGTATTGGACCCAGGTCACTAACAGAACCCTGACCCAAGTCTGGCTCATACTTGTTCTGTCCACTGGGTCTTATGGTCATTTCCCTGGGTGGCAGAACTACCATACTGATCATTACCCTAAAGTGTAGGGGTGACTAGTGGGAAAGGCAAGGTGGAAGCCTCCTAAACTACCCCCTTGCACAGTATGGCCAAAATAGTAAATTTTTAAAAATTGCATTTTGGTAAGAATGATTGATATTACTGCTAAAAATACATAGAATGTATGAGTGATGGTGGTCATCATATACCCATTTGATTTAACTGTCTTCTCCCTATAAAAACCAGCTGGATCCTATAGATGATGGTAGACCTCCTAAAATTCCCCTGGTTGGGAATATATCTGGAGAAAGTTAGTTGCAAATATCCAGGTGTTTCTTCTCAGTAGTGTCACCTGGAACACACTTAATTTCCCAATAAAGATGTGACACGTATAAAGTGTTCAATCAAGGAAGTATGCTTCAGCTTTGGAGGCATGGCTTTTACTAAGTGTCAGTCATGTAGGCATTGGCATCTGCATGACTTTTCTCAGACCACTGGTACAGCATGGCTCAAGGCCTCTGAAATGCAAACACTCTCATGAGACAGAACATTCCAGAAGCTCAGTTTGCAGGAGCCAACTAAGGGCCAGTCATAAAAATAGGCCTTTCTGAGAATATACCTTCCCACACAAACACCTCAACCTTAAAAAAAACATAATGACCAAAGGCTCAAAACAACTCAGGATGAAGATTTAGGTTAGTCCTCCTAGTAAAGCACTTGAATCAGCAGTGGTGTTAGCCAAGGGTAAGAGAAATATTAGATACACAGTAAAGGATGGAGAAGATGGCTATCCAATGTGACACAAGTCCAGCTGCAGTGGCAGGAATTACACTTTAACCCACTCACCTTCTTATAAGTTTTCTCAGAAAAAGAAACTTATCTGAGTATCCACAGAGGTTTACCCAAACAGGATGAACCTACTATTCATAGCATTTAATTTCAGTGATGTAAGTGGTGAACTGTGGGGACCTAGCTATGTGCCTAGATTGCCCTTAAAACAAAGGTGCTCACCTCCCGTGACTGATTGCTCTTAGAGGGTTGCAGCTGATCTCTAAGAATTTCTATCTGTAGAAGAGACCTCACCCTTCCACTGTTATTTGTTCCCCCCGGGTCAGCCCACATTCATAGATTAGCCATTTTCAGGGTAAATGTCTGACCCCTTGCTTCAGTTTGGGATAATTCAGAAGGGCCATCTTATTTTCAGAGCTCTTTATGAAATTAACTTAGGCAAGTTCATCATAGTTCAACTTCTCTCAAATTCTATTTCTCTCTCTCTCTTTATTTATTTTTTTCAGTGAGAGGACTTCTATAACAGCTGTATGCAAATTTATCTGTTTTCCAGAGAACACAGAGCCTAAGACTCCTACAGCCATCTGATCAGATACACTATGCATTAGGATCCTGAGGCATATCAAAACCCATGATTTTTTTTTTTTTGCTTTTACAGATACTATGGAAGATGTGAAAGACAAAATGCGTTCATATCTTCAAACTTTTTTATAGATTTGCAAATGGTTGTTATATTGATCATTACCAAGAGTAGGTAACGTGACAGGAGTACAATTCACAACTCAGAAACACTATCTTTGATAATTGCAAGTATTTATCTATGCTTCAAATCATAAAACCAAGAGAAAATTGAAGCCAAATCCTTTAGCTCCTAGTATATTTATTACTTTCAGTGCCTTTGATTACTTAAATATCTCAGCATTTAAGGAAAAAATGTATTTGATGAAATAATTGTCATGAGTTTCCTCATAATCTCTCCAGACTCTGTCCTTGCAGTCCTAGAGAAGGTAGAGTGCTAGAGTCATGGGGAGTTCAGCAAGGTATTATGCTATTTTAGATATTTTACCATAAGAAAAAAAAAAACAGTTGACAATGATTTAAAAAATGTCAACTGAGAGATAAGGGAGAACCTACTGAGAAATGATCTTTGCACAAAGAAAAAAAACTGTCTTCTCCTCAGTCTAGAAATTAACATTGAGGAGGAAGAATTTTGTTATTGTTCTTATAATTTGGCTACCACAATTGTTACTCACCTGCCTGACGGCTTTGCAGGTGGTGTGGAGGTGACCTGTGGGTGAAATCTCAAGAATCAAGACCAATGCTTGTTAATAAGTGTTCAAATGGTGGTTTTTATATTGTGATTAAAGTTTGGACACTGCCCAGGGAAGATGTGGGCCAGAAGAGAGAAGATAAAAACTAGACCTTCTTTTTTATGTTTGACTATTTGCATAGTTGGCAATGGACTCGTTATTTCATCCAATAGTTATGCAGACATGAGAAGTCACTGAACTGAATTATTTACTTCAAAGGGATCAGGGAAGAGAGAAGAGAAAGACTTGTAAGTCAGGTAAGCAATGTAAATGCACACAGCAGGAGTGAGAATGCCATAAATTAAAAAATATGGCTAAAACTGCTAAAAAAAAAGTACATGTTAAAAATCAGGACAATGAAACATTACAGTGACAGCAGCTTTCACTCTTGGCAGTCCAGCATCTGGGGATCCATTCTATTTAAGGGATCCAGCACTCTGTACCTCTCTCTGCAAAAGTCGGAGTGATTTTAATGGTCAGCTTGCAGGCTAAGCTGTGTAACAAAGAGCACAAAACACAATGTCTAAAAAGATAATTGTATTTCAGCCTTATGTAAGAACATTTATGACACCCCATGAGCTCTGACCACTTACCTCTGGCAGGAAGTCCAGGGCAAATGAGTTGGTCTTTAAGGATATGACCTTGAAGATGAACCACACATTTTTCATATTTTATTTGCCCTCACCAATTTCTAGCTGCAAAGGAGGCTGAGAAATGTAGTTTGTGGTCGGGTGAACTATTTCTATTGAATATTAAAAAGAAAAGGAGAGACTAGATTATGAAAAACAGTATTTTTTGCTACAAGGGTATCTCCTCTAACTGTGCAGCTAAGTAAAAGCTGAACAAGGATTAGACAATAAGGTCAGTTCCACTGAATGCTTTGGATTGGAGGGTTGGTCATAGCTGACAGCAGAGTCTTTACCATATTCTATCTAGGTATGACCTGGGCTGGTGCTCTCCTGCTTGAGTGTATTCTAAGACTAGTTCTTTCTTAGTTGCTTACAGAAAGTGAAATAGCCTTCAGGACAGTATGTACAATATTTCATAGTATCAATTGAAAAATAGAATTTTCAGAGAAAGCTTAAGAGCCAGGGGTCAGTAAGAGAAGGCACTCCAAACCTCAGATTCTCGTTATTCCCCAGGAGGTCCATAGGGCCAGGATTTTCTGGAGAACATGCTATAATGCTTCATTCTTATGGTTTTCCCTTTTACTTAGAGTAAAACAACTCTCTCAGTGGAGAACTAAACAGATTGCTTTTTGGAAGACAGTCTAAATTTGGGGAGCCCACTTTTTAGAGAAATTGTCTAAGAAAACCAGCAGCCCAGTTCTTAAAATGTGAGATTGTAGCAATTTTTAACTCCTGTGTCACGGGATGCTCATTTTGGCTGCACCTCCTCTCATGTCAACACTTAAGTGATTTATTGACCAAAAAGCTTCATGTGAAGCTCCCAGGATCTCAATGAATGACCTTGCTTCTCAGACCAATCTCTCTAAATTTTCTATTTATTTCATGAACTGTCTACTCTTCTTTCAATAAATTAATTGCTTCTTTGCTTCTAGAAGGTATTGATTTCTGTTGTGTACAAGCACAATAATTGACTTACAGACTATATGTAAGTTAGATAAATGTAAAATTTAAAGAAACAATAGCATTATATATTTTGAAACTAGACTGGATGTCAAGTAAAGTAAGATGTTATTTTTCCCATTTTATATATTAAATATGGAGGCCCAGAGACATTCATTGACTAATTATTGGTAACCCCCTCCTCAACAATTATTAAATACATGTGTTTTAATACAGATTGCCATAGCTTTTAACAGCACCTGGTACACACATTCCTTTGCAGCATTGGTTATTACAGCTGACTAACCTATGTTTAATATGGCACATTTACTGGTCTGGATATTACTACATATTTAAAATCCCTGAAGTCCTTATTTATAACTGCATGTTGGAATTATATTTACACTGCCTTCTAAAACAGTTATATATTGCTCTTATATTGCTCAATCAGCCAATTGTCCATGACAGCAAAGGGTCATGATAAACTATCTACAAGCTTAACCATTTTTCTTGCCGTGAATTTCCATGCTCTACAAAACAGCAATCTGATATCTATTTATTATTTCATTTAATGTCAATGAAATTAGATAGACTAACAGTCTCTTAAATCTGATTAATAGATCTCCTTTCAGAAAGGTTGCAGTTGACTTTAATTAGTACTTACTCATTCTTAAATTTTTCTCTTCCCTCAAAGAGGTGTTATTTGGGAGCATATTGCAACTTGTCCAAACAGACATGTGAATGATAACTCCTTCCATGTTGGTTTAAAGTTTGTCATCACAGTTAGGTTGTCACCCTCTTTTTGTTATATTCAAAGAGAAATATTAGTATAACTTAATTTTAGTACAAAAGACAATAAAAATGTAGTTGTAGATAATTTTAATAGTGCGATGTTAAAAAAATGAATCAGAAAACAATCAGATAAAAATTAGTCTTATATCATAGTGATAGCATGGAAATAGGAACCCTGGCATTCTAAGCATTAGTCAGGGATGTAATCCTCATTACTATGCACAGGAGGAATACATTGGTTTTATCAGATTTTTAGAACACATACTAATATATGTGTCAGGTTTTATGCTGGCCATTGTTAAAGAAACAATATTAGGGTACATTCTGCCTTTGAGGAACTCACATTGCAAAGTGTGACAGAAATAACTCAGTTAAATGTGAGTGCTGTTATAATAGAAAGTACAAAAACTAGAGACCTATTGGTAAAGTCTTGATACCACCAGCTAGGAGAGATAAGTGTGATGTAGTAGATAGAAGTGATGCAGAGGCGCATAGAACAACAAAAATTATCTCCTACTCAAAATGAACCTGTAAACCCACATTCCAAAACTTATTAAGAAATTTAATGGTAAGAAATACAAGCTGGGGTAAACAATAGTGACAGAAAGTATATGAGATTCAGTTAATTTTATGGAGAGGTTTAATCAAAATTTTATAATGGCCATGTGAAGGATGATCAAAGAAACAAATGAAGAAATGGAGGAAAAAGGCATAAAAACATAATAAGAGGTAGATTAGATAAATGTAGTGGGAAACTACTTAGAAATTAAAAAAAGATGTCAATAAAAGTTTAAAAATCTCAACAGATAAGAAAAACTTTGATTGGACATACTTAAGGAG
Organism: Macroglossus sobrinus; assembly: GCA_004027375.1. Classification (NCBI taxonomy): domain Eukaryota; kingdom Metazoa; phylum Chordata; class Mammalia; order Chiroptera; family Pteropodidae; genus Macroglossus; species Macroglossus sobrinus. The sequence goes on along the minus strand of PVKZ01001412.1, from coordinate 90,097 downwards.
AAAAGTAGTAAATTGAAAGAAATGTTGTGAGATTCATTCAGAATACAGCATTGATACATGATAAAATTGACTATATGATTTATAATTTTATATAAATTTTTTTAATGTACACATGCATATGTGTTTAAAACCTAAAAACCATAAAGGAAGATCCTGACATCTCACTAATAAGAGATCCATAAATAGAGAATATGGGGGAATTATGTACATGATAGATTAAATTATGGTCCAGAAAATATGTACTTCCCCTATACTTCTAAGCCTTCATGAGAGTAATATATGTCCCTACTCTATTAATGTTGGTTTTAGATATTTGATTTGTTTAGCCCTTTGCATATAAGCAGATGTGATAGTTTTCAGCCTACACCTAGAAAGTCATTGAATATTTTCAGTAACTCCTCTGAGAGTTTTTATCCAGCCATAGGTGATGAACATGCATTAGGTAGCTGGGTGCTCTCAGAGAAATCAGAGGAACATGAAACTGACCAAAACTAAGCTCATGGCCTGGAACCATATCTAGATCACTTAAATCTCAGTGAACCTTGCAGACCTGTCCTGGAGGATCTTCTTCAGCTAATCTGCAAATGTGTAAGTATGCTTACTGTCTATCAACTTATATAAGAAATATATGCTTATTGTCATGCTACTGACTGGTGTATGTACACGTGTGTTTATGATGGATTATTGTGATAAGTTCCAATTAATACAGCATAAAAGCAACATTTGAAGAAAACAATAGCTGAGAATTCTTCAAAATGAAAAACAAGATGAACTCTTGAGTGAAATGTACATTCTGAATACAGTACAGAATTAATAAAGAAAATTCTATATTTAGAAAAATCCAGTGCAACTGCAGAATGGACTTCTTAAAAAACTTAGAGTTGAGTACCTATGGTATAAAAAATCAGAATACCCATTAAAGGAATAAAAGAAAAGAATAAAAATGTTTTTGATATATACGGGTAGAGAGATAAAGGTCTATGTAAGGAGAAATATGATAATATAGAAACAGAATAAGATGATAAAAATAAGTTCAAATATATGATTAATTCTAATAAATATGGATTACACCTATATTTTTAAAAATTATGTGCTAATGTGTAAAATTAGGAAAAATAATAAAACTACAGGTGCTTGTAAGTGATTTCTCAAATAAAGACATGCAAATTGATATACCTTGTAATTATTTACAAAAAAAGTTTGCGCAGTAATATTAATATTAGACCAACTAGAATGTAGGGCAAAAGTAAAGCATTAATGCTGATAAAAGAAGATAAAAGCAGAGACCTATTAAAAGATATTACAGTTATGATTTGTGTGAAAAAAAATCAAAATAATATGCAACAAAAATTGATAGAATTAGATGATACATTTACACTGGAAACTGGTAGATCAAGCAGTAACATTGGCAGGTATACAGATTATTTGTTTAACAAAATTAAGTAACAATTGAATGAACACATACAAAATAATGATTGTATGCAGTAAATGAAGAATATTATTCTTAAATGTACAGAAAGCCATTGTGGCAGATATGACCACTGTCTGTCCCAGGAGTTGGACCTGGGCCAGAATAGAGTTAGCTTTCTGCAAACCTCCCTTAAAGATTGTCTGATCATAACTGATGTTCATTCTAATTAACCCCTTTAACTTGCTTCCTGCTCTGTGCTATTTGTTATCCTAACCTGGTCAAGCCTGTAAAATAATTTCTATACCTGGCAGAATTCTTATATTAGTACCTGTGATTATTTGCCCTCTTAATCCCATATAATTGTCTGGTGCACATCATGAGGTGTGGGGATTCATTTCTTCTTGCAGCCAACCATGACAGGCCTCATATGTAAGTTTCCCTTAATAAACTCCATTAATTACTAGACGGGAATGGCCAGCCTGCTTCTTATGGAAGTAGATTTTCAGTCTTGGGAATTTTTCCTGTGTCTGTGTGTACAAACAGCCATTTCCACAAAATATTTAAAAGAACGAATAAAACTTATTTTCTATCTTTTAAAAAATATTTTATTTTTCAATTATAGTTGACATACAATATTATATTAGTTTCAGGTGTGTAACACAGAGCTAAGATATTTGTATAATTTATGAGTGATCACCCAGATAAGTGTCAGTACCCATCTGACACTACATAGTTGTTATAATACTACTGACTATATTCCTCAGGCTATACTATACATCCCCATGACTATTTTGAAATTACCAATTTGTACTTGTTACTCTCCTCCCACTCTGCCCATCTCTCCAATCCCTTTGAATCTGGCAACCATAATGTTCTCTGTATCTATGAACTTGTTTCTTTTTTGTTTGTTCATTTATCCTGTTCTCCAGATTCTACATATAAGTAAAACCACATAGCATTTGTTCTATTCTGACTTATTCCATTCAGCACAATACTATCTAGGGGCAACCACATTGTTGCACATGGCAATATTTCATTCTTCTATATGGCTGAATAATATTCCATTTTATATAGGTGCTACCTCTTCCATATCTGTTTATCCAATGATGAAGACCCAGGTAGCCTCCATATCTTGGCTATTTTAAATAATGCTGCCATGAACATATAGAAGCAGATGTCTTTTGGAAGTCTTGTCTTGTGTTTCTTCAGAAAGATACCAAGAAGTGAAATTACTGGGTCCTTTTTTGTCTCTTGTCATGGCCTTTGTTTTAAAGTCTATTTTGTCTGGTATAAATATTGCTGTCCCAGCATTTTTTTTGTTTCCATTTTTATGAAATCATTTTTCCATCCCTTTACTTTCAGTCTGTGTGTGTCTTTTGATCTGAAGTGAGCCTCTTGTAGGCAGCATAGGTAAGGGCCTTGTTTTCTTATTCATTTGACCACCCCATTTCTTTTGATTAGAGCATCCAATCCATTTACATTTAGAGTAATTATTGATTAATATGTAGTTATTGATATTTTATTATTTATATTTTCATCTTATTATTATTTTGCTTCTTAAAGAAGTCCTTTAAGAAGGTTTTTTGTAATACCAGTTTGGTGGTGATAAACTCCTTTAGGTTTTTCTTGTCTGGGAAGCTGTTTACCTGTCCTTTTGTTCTAAGTGATAGATTTGCTGGGTAAAATAGTCTTGGTTCTAGGTTCTAGGTTCTTGGTTTTTATCACTTTGAATATTTCATGCCAATCCCTTCTGGGCTGAAAAGTTTCTGTTGAGAAATTAGCTGACAGTCTTATTGGGAGCTTCTTTGTAGGTAACTGGTTTTCTCTTGCTGTTTTTAAGATTCTCTCTTTGTCTTTAAGCTTTGACATTTTAATTATGATGTGTCTTGGCGTGGGCCTCTTTAGTTTCATCATGTTTTGAACTCTCTGAGCTTCCTGTGCTTAAATATCTATTTTCTTTGCCAGGTTAGGAAAGTTTTCAGTCATTATTTTTTGAAATTGGTTTTCAACTCTTTTTCTCTCTCTTCTCCTTCCTGTACCCCTATGATGTATATGTTAGTAAACTTGATGTTGTCCCAGAGGCTCCTTAAACTATCCTCTTAAACAATCCTCATTTTCTGATTTTTTTTCTTGTTGCTGTTCTGACTGGATGTTTCCTGATACCATTTTTTTCTAAATCACTGATTCAGTCCTCTGCTTCATTGAATCTATTGTTGGTTCCCTCCAATGTTTCTCCATTTCAATTTTTGCATTTTTCATTTCAGACTTTTTCTTATGTTTTCTATCTTCCTTTTTATGTTTCATAGTTTTTTGATCATCATAATAAGTATTGTTTTTAACTCTATGTCTGGTTGATTCTTTGTCTTCATTTTTTTTTTTCTGGAGTTCTGTTTTTTATTTGAGACATTTCTTTGCCTTCCCTATTTTGGTTGCCTTCCTGTGTTTATTTCTATGTATTAGGTAGAGATGCTACAGTTCCTGGTCCTAGTAGAGTAAACTTATGAAGTACATGTCCTGTGGGGCCCAGTAACACAGTTTTTCAGTCATCTGAGTTGGGTGCTCCAGGAGTGCCCTTTGTGTAGATTGTATATGCCCTCCCGTTGTAGCTGAGCCCTGGTTGCTACTGGCACATCAATCGAACAGATTGATCCTTAGAGGCTAATTGGTTGTACAGGGGCTGATTCAATGTGGAGGATTCCCTTTAGTAGGGCTCTGGACCCTTCCTAGTGTGCCTTTTGGGTGTATCATTTGTGGAAGTGGTTGGGTGGTGCTCTGATGTGGTCTGAAGCTAGTCAGGTTTGTGAACCTTTGAGAGATTTTAAGAATCTCTTCACAACATGAACTAAGATAAGCCATTTGTATGGAAAAGCTACTGGAAGCAGTTTGGGTGGGCCCACAAATTGGGAAGGGTAGAGTCTCAGGGAATCACCAGGACAGAGTGATTAATGTTAGCCAGGTTGATGGAGACTCAGATATGGTGGCAGTCTGAGTCTGCATGCTGGGTGAGAAGAGGGCGCAATGAAGAAACTAAGTTTTCTGCCAGTATTTCTGTCTGGGAGAAAGCTGCTCCTCCAGCCCTCACCCTGAAGCCAGACAATTCAGTTCCTCTCTATATGTTCTTGGCACTTTCATGCTGCTGTTCCATCATTGGAGCTCAGAAATAATGAGTCTGTTAGTGAATCAGTCTATTCATGCACTCTTTAAAAGGAGCACCTGGTACTCCAGCAGCCCTTCGTCTCACTCAGCCACTATCTCCACTAGTTTTCACAGCCAGAAGTTATGGGGACTTCTGTTTCTGGCACTGGATCACTGAAATGGGGAGCCTGGTGATGGGCTTGGATCTCTCACTTCTCAGGGAAAACATCCACAGCTGAGATATCCCTCTCGATTTTTAACAGATACACATGAGTGTGGGACAGGTCCTTTGTGAGTCTCTGCCCCTCCTACCAATCTTGATGTGATTTCTTCTGTATTTTTCTAGTTATAGGACTTCTGTTCAGCTAGACTTCAAGTGATTCTCAATAATATTTGCTGTGTAATTTAGCTATAATTTCAATGTGGCAAGCACAGTTACCTACTCCACCATCTTGACTGTAATGCTCACACATTCTCTCTTTATAATACAGTACAGTGAATTTATAAATCATTAATGACTGTTTTTAAAAATATATACATATGGAAAGTAAAAAACATTTCTAAATAATTTAAATGTTCAAGAAATATTATAATGGCAATTACAAAATATTTTAAAATAAATAACACTAAAAATAATTCTATAGTAAGTAAAAGGAAGAATAAAATCAAGACATAATAATAAAACATAAAATCAAGAAACAAAGGGACCAAATAGTTCTCTGAAAGAATTATTTTAATAAAAAAAACCTTCAACAAAACTAATAAAGAAAAAAGGAGAAAAGGAGAAATAAATAATACCAGCAACATAAAGGAGCCATAACCAGATAGAATGAACATTTAAATAGAACCATAATGGGATACTAAAATAAATGTTTTGAATAAATTTGAACCTAGTTGATATAATTTTATAGTAATGTTACATTACCAAAATTGATATAAGCTGATAAAACCAATAGCCGCCAAATAAATTAAATAACTATTGAGAGAACCCCCTCAATATAAAAAAAAACCACATTGGATTCATAGGTAAACCAAGTCTATAAAATGGTAGAATAGTTTCTATAAGAAATATAACTAAAAATTAGAGTAAAATTTTGCTTTTGTATCCGTAAATAATATTAATATAATGTGATAAAATCACATTTTTTTTTTTTAGACCTATGATTTACACCCTGGTGTTTATGGGTATGTCCATTTCCCCCAGCTGTCTTGCAGCCTATCTTAGTGCCCCCTGTGGAGCTCAGTATGGTGCTTTCTCCCTGAATTTGTGATTGTAGTCAATATTTAGAGGATATATGGCTGTTACCGCCCTCCCTATAGAAAGCAGCAGTTATAAACTGTGACCTTACAGAGGAAAAGTGCAAAACAACATTTGGGCCAAGTTCATTCCTACTGCATGCAGCCTTACTTGGCATGCTGACATGGTTAAGAGCAGAGAGTTTCCTCACATTTATTCTGGTTGGCTGTGTGCCCAACAATCATGTTTCAGCCTTCTGAATATAAGGTATGCTCAGGGATTCCAGATCACACTCATAGTCACTGCAAAGTGTCTCCTGACCTGCTGGGCAACATAGTCTATCTTGGATCACTAAAACTGGTTGTTTCAAACTTTCTGAGAAAATTTTAGAATCACCTTTATTTTAAAAGAACAAATTAGAGAAAACAAATAGGTGAGTGACTATATCAAAGCTGTGTTAATATCTTTTCTCCACCCTTTACATTTGTTTCAGGTGAAATAAGTTGTGGACATTGTATTTGGATACATATTTTTTCCTTACTTTTCTAAATATAAAAATGATTGCAATATATTTGATTATAATTTTGCATAAACTTTTTAATTCTTTTTATCAGATATTTACTACATGGTATTAAATTATGTTGCTTTGCAAAAAACTGTTATTCATATGAAAAAGAAAAAAAGAAAATTCCATGTTATTAATATCAACTTCTCTTTTCCGGTCACTTTTTCTCAGACTATTGTTCATGGTCTCTCTGGTGTTTGCTCACAGAGAACCTTTCGTTGGTTGCCTTCTGACCAAAAATCAGTATTATTGAAGTAAGTTGTATCATCATTAGAATATACCTGGAGGATATGTTTTGAGGTGTCTGTGAGATATTAGTAACTTATGTATCATGTCCTGGTCAAAACTTAAGAGAAAACACCAACAACTATTTGTGACAGTGAAGAAAATAGGAATAGAACTCATCAGAGACCTCTCTGAATCACTATTATAAAGGAATTCTCATCTTTTTGTTTTAACTATGTTATATTGTATCGATAGAGCCATTAACATAAAAAAGTGAAAATCAACTTAGATTTTATAATTATCTTTAATTATAATACCTTGTATTTCATAAGATACATTAAAAACTGATAGTTTTATATAAATAAAGTATTATTTATTCCTTAGAAAAGCAAGGATAGCATGATTATGCTTCAAGGATTTTCTAATTTCCATTTACTGTTATGGATAATATATCAGTATTTATTGTATGTATTGAGTCAGTTTTATTTTTATCTATTTATCTGTGAGTATTCATAATTTAATAGAAAACTGTAGCTTCTTAAAAATATTCAGAAATGTCATTAAATTAAATGATTATTTTAAAACCAAAGTATCATTATTGAAAATATGCCAGTATCATATTAAAAACTCTTATTTTAAGAGGTGGAAATATCTATTGATTTATTCTTTTTACAACAAGATTAAGCTATACTCATTTACGTGGTGTTATTATATCTACAGAAATTACTTTTTATATTCTAATCTTTTTAAAAGAGTAATGGGTTTCAAATACAAGTATGATAAGACAAATAAACAGTTTATTTTTAAAAAAATAATTTCTTTATTTCTAAATTTGATAGCTTTGGAAAGCTATTTAAGTATATACATGTAATAATTCTTGATTTGTACTTCCTAAGATTTTTAATGTGACATTTATAACATATTTTAAATTTTATAACTGTATTTATGGGAGGAGGGAGCCATCATGGAAAATAATATATTGTATTGGTAAAGACAGTAATATGCCTTATTCCGGAAGTCTTTTATTTAATTTTTCAATTCATAAATTTATGAACCAGAAGTAAATAGTAAATCATTTCATTTCAAATCATACTACTTGAGAGGTTAGAGATAAATAATATGTGTGTGTGTTTGCTTGTCATGTATTTTTTCATTTATTATCATTTATTTCCTCTATAGGGGCAAGTATTACTTCAATTAGCTCTCTAATTGGTTCTGACTCTGTTAATTTCATAGATGAAGACAAATCTCAGCAAGGTATTTGATTTATTTATTATCAGTAGCACCCTCATTATTTTTTGTTTATTTGTTTTTAATATCTCAAGTGTGTTTTATAAGAGAGGAATATAAATTTTATTTGATAGGGTCACCTGAACTGGCAGAATACACTTGGTGGTTTAAATTCTTTTTTTTATTTTGAACCTGTGCTTTCAAATGTAAGAAGTGTCTGCTAATGGGTAAGTTTTAGCCTTTTTTTAATAAGAATGTTTCTTACTTAGTGAATGAAACAATGTATGTAGTAATTATTATGTTGACAAATAAGAATAAAACAGTTATTTTTTGAGGATGGTGAAGGCTTTTTACAAAGCATACTTGTAGGATGGAGAGGAATAAATTAGTTGCTCCCTCATTCTATCTAGTTAGCCATTAGTCAGCGCACTCTCATTCCATTACTAGAAAGTGATTAAAAAGTCATATGCCAATTTTAATTCTTGTTTGGAGAGAATCAGAGTCAAGGTTCTAAGTGTGTTTTTTCAATACTTTCAGGAAACAAATAACAACTATTCAGTCGCTGTCCTAAACAACCTAATTTAATACCACTGCTATTTTTTTCAAAGTACTTATTGTTTTTAATACAATACTAATAACCAGCTACTATATGAAATAAAAATAATAAATAATGATAGAGTTCATGGACTCTAATGTTAAAACATGAGTTGTGACTAATTTTTTATTTATAATAAATTTAAAATAGAATGAATTAAATATTGACACTTTTTAAGATTAAAATAAGGTTAATTTTTGAAATGATATATTCTTTACTCTCTTTATCAAGTTATTGATTTGAACTATCTATGTGTTTCATTTATTTTCTAGTTTACTTTGACTATAAAGGCAGCCTAACTTACATATAAGCATTTCTCAGCTAATGAATATTGTTTATTTTATATAGTACTAATTGTTGATTCTGACAATCAAAATAACTCTACTTGCTACAAATGTGAATCAGACCTTTCAGCACTAGAGCTATTCCAGATGACTTTTCTACATTGTAAGAAGATAAAATCCTGCTTGAAATATCTTTTTTTAGACATGATCATAGCAGCCACTTATGAAAGTTCAAACATTTTCTTCAAAACTAAGCCTATTGATGTAAATGGTATCAGTTTCATGGAGAATATTAGAAAAGCATATGTTAGAAGCACATGCCCTTTTAAAGTAATGAGTCTTCAAATGTAGTAGCTTTTTCATTATCCATATTGTTTTCCCCCAAAAAAAATTTAAAAGTTTTAATTTTTTTTTTAGTTTGTAAGATTCTATGTCTGTTAATGACTTATTATACCTTAAAACAAGCATTGATGCCTAACATAATAGTTTAAAGGGCATTAGATTCAAACATGTAAAAGAGTTGCAAAATTTTTAATTACAAACACTGGAAATAGCAAACATACCCATTACCTGTTAGATACTTTACTGTACATCTAATCAAATGGTTATTGTGCAGCCTTAATTTATGATTTTAAATAATATTTAATAATACAGAAACTTATGATGATGCAATGCTAAGTGAAAAAAGCAAGATAATCTATATTTGGTTTGATTTAGATTGTATTGAAAAGGTATATATGCATAAGAATAGATTGGAAGGGAATATAACACAAAAGTAACTGGTTATTTCTAAAGATGGAATTTTGGTTGGTTTACATTTTCTTTTTATATTTTTTTCTGTATCTTCTCAAATATTCTAATAAAACCAATTTTTGTGTATAATTAGAAAAAAAATAAATATATTCATAAAGGAGCACTGGAATAATTTTCTGAATGTAAATAATTTCTACTTTCCTCAATATTGGGTAGATAATAGTATGTTTCAATTTAAAAGTTTCTATATACTTGCAAATATTTTCCAATGCAAGATGCTATTAGAAATTTAGGATGCTGAACTTACTCAGAGGTAGATATTTCTACAGTATTTTGTGGCTAATATTCCATTAAACACTCCCTAGAATATACATAATTCTTTATTAGTAAAACTATTTTTTTATTTAACTATATAACTATGAGAAAATATCAAGACTAACCATTCTCTATGATAAACATTATTAACCATTTAATATACTTTCCAAATGGGACATACATTACTTCAATTCTGTGGCCCTCCATCACTTTGCTGTCAATGAAGAAACTCAAATATCACTTTGGCTCAATAGCATATCATTGTTTACATATTATTGCTTTTCTGGTTGTTGCTTTTATTTGTAATTTTATATATTATATTTGTAGAGGCTGATTAAATTTTTGGACTATATATCTCTCTTGGCTTTAGTCTAAAATTAAATAACACTGAAGGCTAATTTTTTTCTAAACTGGAATAAAAATATAAAACAAAATGGTAAATTTTGAGATGTTTTATTTTTATTTTAAGATTCTCAACAAATTTCTTCTTACTTAACTATGTGATGTATGTGTAAAGACATTGCTTGATTAGGTTATTTAATAAATTTCCCCAAAGCATCAAAATTGTTGCTTTTGTATTAGTTTAGTGTTACTGTTGCTGAAAGTTATTGTTAAGGTAGTTGAATTTTACATAGAATTTTAAAGCAAACATATTACCATGACCATATAGTTATTAAAAATTTTAGAGTAGTTAATTCAGATGCACACATATATATGTGAGTTTAGATAGATAGATGATCAACAGGTAGGTAGATAGATAGATGATAGATGATAGATAGATGATAGATAGATGATAGATAGATAGATGATAGATAGATGATAGATAGATAGATAGATAGATAGATAGATAGATAGATAGATAGATAGATGGTAGAAATTCTAGAAATAATAAAAGGAATCTTTTTGAAAAGTAATGTTAATGTGAGTTATTATAAAATAATTTTAAAAATAAACATATTCCTGCATTCTATCCCTGAATTTCTAGAGAATTAAGATGATAAAAATAAAGAGAACAAAATGTTTTTTTCTGAGTAAATTCTAGTTAATTCCTTCTAATATAATTTTCCTACAGTTCAGGTACTTTAGGGCTGACTTTAAAAAGTAACACACACATAGGTCTCAACATAACTGTGATTTTAGCTAAAATATTTCCTGCCTGGCTCTGTTGTCTATTGAGTAGATAATAAATAGTAAAGTTTAAATATGTTAAAGGTATGTTATAACTCCAAATGACTTTAGATGTGCTATGATCATTTTAGTATATTATAATATATTATTTGACTTGGCTAGGATGTCTGTATTAAATGTGACAAGGTTTTGATAATTTCTGCTTAGGTTCTATGAATTTATATGCTGAGATTCACTATTTTATTTCTGAGATATGATTTTGATAACAGGTTCTGAGTTATCAACTGCCATATCCTTTATTAATAAAACAGCAACAGCCAATTCAGCAATTTGCACTAGAGCAAAATTTCTCTATTTGGAATTTAAGACTATTTGGTAATTCATACATTATGTACAAGTTATGGTTGTGGGATACAAAATTGCAGAATTCTATTTGCTATTAAAAAGAGATAATGGGAAATTATCATTCAGGTTGAATGGAGTAGAGCTGAACTTCCAACTCATAGAAATTTAAGAAATGTAAAAAAATCATAATTAATCCAACCTCCCATTGATATTCTTCAACCAAATGTGTCAAGTCTAGTTCATGATCTAATACCTTACAATATCTTTTGGTAGTTTCTCCTCTCTCAGAGAATGGCCATACCATTAATCAGTTCAAACAAGTAGCAAGTTATTCTTGACATTCTTTGTAGTCAGTCCAATAGAAAGTACTTTTCAGATTTATTTATTTTTTTAAATATTTCTTGTATTTACCTACTTACTTCCTTTTCCATCACCTCTATCTGAATCTCAACTTTCACCATTTCTCCTGAGGAATACTGCCATCACATTCATACACCTCTTTTTAGATCTTATCATTTGAATGTCCTGTTTGGATTAGTCACAATCACCTGCATAAAACACAAATCTGATACAACTCTTCTCTGAATACACACATAAACATACTCACACACCCACAATATTCATAAATTTTATTTTGCTCAGGATAAAGTCATAACTCTCAAATCTCCACATATTCTAGCAGATGCAGATCTCCATAATCTGTTCTTGTATCTTGCTCCCCTCAGCTCCCGTGTTCCAGTTACATCAACCTTTGTTCTTAGTCCTTCCTATACATCATCCTTCCTCTTGCCACAGGGCCTTTTCGTAGGCTTTTCCCTCAGCTTAGACTCTTCACTTAATATATACTCATGTTTTAAATCTTAGCTCAAAAGTCTCTTCCTCGAATAAACCTCCCATCTACTTAACTAAATTAGAGTTTTTATTATAGACTCTCAGCCTATTTTCCTCGTTGTCCTAGCACCTTTACAGTTATAATTTTACATTTGTTTGTCTAGTTATTTGTTTTCTGCATTGCACTATAAACTAGAAAGGGCAAGGGTCATGCATACTATACTCAATATTTTATACCCAGAATCTGACATATCATCAAGAATTTGTCAAATGAATGACAATGGTTCTTTAGCTAGAACTGGCGCTCTCAAGAATTGTTATGTTTCGGTAAAGAGTAAACACTAAATTAATTAAAAAAAAAACATTTTCAAACAGTGATAAGTGCTATAAAGTAAATAAAACGAAGTATTTGGGGGTAAGAGTGATTGAGATAGGACAGAGGTTGAGGGAAGTCTGCTTTAATTAGTATAGTCAGGAAAGGTCTCACCAGAAAGATGGTATGAGAACTGAGTTGGAAAGAAGAAAAGTGACCAATTTTGTGAAAAGTATTTTACAGATTAAAAATAGCAGTGCAAATTACCATGTTTTAAATAAATATATCCAGTCTCTTGTTACATTGTTGTCAAGAGACAGTTACCTTGAAAGAATTTGGTATTTTCTAGTAGAGGTCAAATTGTCTGCAATAATTGGTTTATTTCCAACTAAACCTAGGATAAGAAATATTGAGGTCAAGGGGACTTTCAGAAGAGGTGATCTATTAATTGTTCAAAATCACACTGCATAGCAAATAGTGTATATGTGAAATCAGCATGAATTTAAAATCACCGTCGTTTCTCACAGTTCTTATGAATACCTTGAGTCCTGTGAGGCATAGCCTCATGAGCATCTCCAGTCCCTGAAATAATTTTCCAAACTAACAAGGTAAATAAGTTTTACTTTCTTATTTTTTTCACCTCTCTAACCAAATACCAAATAGATAAATAAGTTTCTATTATTTTAAAGATTTTTTTCTAGTTTCTTTTAAAAAATTTGTCTTATTCGAACTATTTCCTATCAAAGAATAAGAAAAGGAGAGTCCTACAGTTACTTTCCTTTCTCAATAGTTTATATAGAAAAAATGTATTTCAGTTTTGGTGTCCAAAAATTTTTCTACTGTTACAGTATAATTACTTAGTTTCCAAAAGGTTGAGAGGGTAAAAAAATATAATGTGTTTCGAATATGGTACTTCAAACAACTTTTATTCAAGCTTTAAATACATTTTAATTCATTATAATCAAGTATGTATTTCATTTATTCAGAAAAAATGATTTGTATTTTTGAAATGTATTTTTATTACAGTTTTATCTGTATATGGGATATAATATATGAGATATAAAAGCTTTGCTTCATTTTGAATTAGATATTTTGAAATTTATTTGTCTCCAGGTTGTAAACTCAAATATATTAAACCTTGTACTATTGTAATTATTTCATTAACAGCCAACTGGAGTGTGAACTTCATGGATATTTTATCCTTTTTAAGTGCTTAGCAGAAGTTTTCAAATTAGTGAATAGTGAACTATGATTTGTATATCAACTCACTTTAAAGGTTAGGATTTTGAAATTCATTTGCAAGGAAGAGTGACAAATATTTTACTTTCAAATAAACTACCCTTAAAAATATTTGTGCTATCTTTAAAAAGTACATTTAGGAGCTATCCATATTTAAATTTCAAGCTAAATTTCACTATGAAAAGTGAAGACAGATAAATTCCGCAAGTAAACTGATCATATTACTGCGTTCTTTGTCATCCTAAATAGATTTCACATATCTATTTATTTCCTGTTACAGCTTATATTGCTTAATATTCTAGAAGGAGATCATATGTCTCTCTCTATTGTGCAGAAAACATCCTCCTAGCTTTATCATGTTTGGTTGCCATTCATCGCGGTCCTTGACCTAGAAGCACATTTGAGTTTGATGGTGAATATAAGAGCTCAATAGGTCTTGAATTCTGAACTCACATGAGTAGGATTCCAAATCAAAAGCAAAACAAACTTCATTCAAAGCAGCTGAATCTACAGATGAATTATTTTTTCTTAAACATATTTTAAAAGTTTAGCCAATCCGTAACTAGCCAATTAATTTCAATGTAACCATTAAATATTTTCTTTTTGAAAAACTCCTTTAACACTAATACTGTTTCTCTTTTCAAAATTCTAGAAAGTATTAAACTTCAATCTGCCAAATCTTTTTTCATCCAATTATTCAATTATTTATTTATAGTGTTTAGGTGAAACACTTTGTGTTTCTTCAAATGTCAGTAACAACTTCTTTAATGCTAAATAACTAAAATGACAGGTAACAGAGAAAGGCTGAAATTGTATTATAACAGTAAATAGCTCTGCAAGAGCCTTGGTTGTTACTCAAAGAGATAGCAATTTATCTTAGCAAAGCTGCAGCCTTGTGATTCTCAAAATTTGGTGTGCCTAAAAATCAACAGGGGTTTGATAAAATGCAAATAGTGAAGCTCCATCTCCATAAATCTTAAATCAATGATCCAGAGCTAAGACCTAAAAATCTTATTCTCCATTAAGGGCTCCTGATGATATGTATATGTAATGCAGAGTAATGCTTTATTAGATTGGTGAAAACTGCAGTCATCCTCTTATGAAATTTTGGGGAACAAGCTACTATGTTTAGCTGTGGTTATAATTGTAAATGTGGAAAGTTCGATTAGCCTGAGAAAGCATGTGAGTGATTCTGAGGGAAAAAATCATGTAAAAATTATTTCAAATGAAAAAGGGTTAGCAGTTGAATATGTATAATCAATCCACTTCAAAGAATAGAAGAAGAGCTGGAATTTAGAAGAATTTTTTACTTTTATAGTTTTTCTGTTGTCGGAAGGATTCTTGTTCTATTCCACAAGAACGAATTCAAGGGCAAGGCAAATAGGAAGCAAGAAAGCACAAAATTTATTAAAATATACACTCGAAGGACAGGGGAGTAGTACAGATATACTCAAGAGAAAGAGAATGAGCGTGCAAGTCACACCAAGATAGCTGGTTATTAATTTTTTGTTTTCCCTAAATGTGGAGACCGGAAAACATAGTGCTGAAGTAGCCTTGTTGTCTCTTCTCAGTAGACGGGGAGCTTGAGTTCCTGCTTTTCCTTCCTCATGGTATTTCTGGAACTGTCATGGTGTCAGCTGCATAATAGGAGTGGCAGCATTTGCAATGAAAATTAGTTAATAATGATATTATAATTAGCCAAAAGTCTTGCCTTAGACGAAGATGGAGTCTAGGCTGGAAAAGACTGGTTTTGGCTTATCTCCTCTGCTGGGGCTAAAACAAGGAGGGAGTCTAAAGAAAAGAAAGATTCATAGAGCCATATTCTGGTTGGGGAGGAAGTGTTCCTGCACTACCTGTCCTGCTTCACTTCTACATCCTCAAATGTTAATGTTTACAGAAAATTGCTTGTTTTAAATTAAAATATACTACCTGTTTTTCAGTTTTTAATTTACTCATGACCTATGTTAGAGATAAGTGCAATATAAAAAAATGATAATTTTTCTCAATGTATCTCCATTGCCCAACTATCATATAAAACATGTATTATGCTTATCTGAATATATATAGATATATAAAATTTAAAAATACATAAATATAGATATAAATATATAGATTCTGTGACACTATGGGTGTTAAAATAAATATAAAAAACTGGCTTATAAAATATATATTTTTAATTTTCAAAAATAGTAGTAAATTAAATCATTGTAGATTAAGAGAATCACTGAGAGTGGAGATGTGTGCTGACTTTGCTAAGGATAGCCTAATGGCAATATTTGTTTTATTCATTCAGCGATTATATATTGGCCATGTGCCAGATACTCAGCTGAATTCTAGTCTCAAATATGCTCATTTCGCATAAGTATAAGGAGGAAGAATTTTCTACCAATGACTAGAGGGCAAGCAGATAATCACACTTGATCTGCAATAAAAGAGCTGAGAAAATTAAAGCATACTAAATGCCTGCTAAAGAAGATTGCAGATTGGCCAGGCAGGTAGAAGGGAAGAACAATTAGTAAACTGAAGTTAAAAATAACCACTGAGGCTGTAAACTTTAAGAAAATGGCACAACAGAAATAATTAAACTAGATTAAAGGAATAAGAAAAGGAAAACATTTATTTGTGAGTTTCATTATTACATACAGATTTATACAATGTATTTTATATTTTAAGAATGATCTTTTAAGAAAGAATTCAATGTTTCACATTCCTTTAAAAAGTATGTTTAAAACATTCCATGCTCACCCAAAGTTTTCTAAAAATGGGATAAAATTTAGCAGCAGTTATATAAAACTGATACTTAAAGCTTTTTATGTTGGAAAGTGTTCATACAAAGTTTTCTTATTTATAATAATTGCCCTTATTTAATTTATTTCATTTGTTCTCATTGTTGCAGTGTACTAACTATATGCAAGGCTGTGTTATGCTCACTTTACTTCTAAATCCAATCCCCATTTTCTGAATAAACAATTATAAACCAGATTCACATTATTTAGATACTTTGCAAAAATTACAAAAGACATATAGATATATCTATAAACATGGGCATTTTTTTATGGTATCATGCCTACCAAACCATTCTTTGCTTTGAATTTTTTATTAAAAATAGTTAAGAACTTTCCACATCAGTCTTAGAGATATCCATGGTTATAAGTGGCTTCTAACTTTTAAAAATAATCTCTTATAAACAGAGTTTTAGCTTTTTTCTCACAATCTTTTATTATTACCAAAACATTAATTCATACATTTCATTTCCTACATGTACAATAATTAGCCTGTAGAATACATACTTAAAAATAAAATTTTAGGTCAAAGCATTAATTTTAGATTTTAATAGGCAGTCCCCAAATTTTCTCTATAAAATTTTTACCAATTTATATTCCCTGCATTAATACATGCAAGGGCCTTTTGTTCCCTATCTCAGCTAACATAATATGTAAGCAAATGTAGATCCTTTTTAACCTCCTAGAAAAGTCATATCTCAATAGTTTCTACTGAAAATTTTATTATAAAAACAATATGTATTTGTTTTTCATTTGTTAGGAGGGAATCTGCGTTTACTTTGAACTCTTTACTCATAGCTTTTATAAGAATACTTTATATTTTAAAAATGGACAGTAAATCTGTTTATCTGATGTATCATATTGATTTCTCAGGTTATAGCTTGAAATTAATTTTGTTAATGGAGTTTTGCCATGAAGAAATTCTTTCTATGTAGAAAAATTTAAATAAATATATGACATGAAGAAATTCTTTTCTACTTATATTTTTTAATCCTCCCCATATTTCTAGAACTTTTGTAGTTTCAATTTTTGCATATTACTTTTTCTATCTGCACTTTATTTTGGCAAGAGATATAATGTTTTCAACATTTGTTATTCTCAGTTACTCTAATGTTCCAACATAATTTAATGATTAATATGTTATTTCTCCAATGATTTAAAATGAAACATTATTTTTTTTCTCAATTTATTGTATCTATCTTTGGACATTATTTTTGGTTTTCTTGATTTGTCTGACTATTCACATATCAGTGATTATCATAATTATATCATCTATACCAATATTTGGAGGGGCTAGTTTTTCCTCATTAGTTTTTTTTGTTTAATTTTTCATTCTAAAATATTTATAGATTCACAGAAAGTTACAAAGATAATACTGTGGGGTTCTGTGTGACATTCTCCCAGTTTTCTCTAATGATTTTATCTTACAAAATTATAGAACAATATCAAAAGAAAGAATTTGACATTGGTATAATTTATGTTCATAGTTTTATATGATTTTATAATATGTAGACTTGTGTAACCATCCCACATTCAAAGATACAGAAATAGTCCAATCACCAGGAGGTCTCTCTCCTGCTGCTCTTTTGTAGTTATACCCATTACTTGTCCTTTCTACCATCCTTAACACCTGGCAACCACTGACCTGTTTTCATTTCTATAATTTTGTTATTTTGAAAACTCTATGTAAATGAAGTCACATATTATATAAATTATATAAACTTTTGGGATTGGATTATTTTTTTACAGCCTAATTGCCTTGAGTTCTTCCAAGTTGTTGCATGTGTCAACAGTCCATTTCTTTTTTCTAAATATTTTTTTTTGTATTTTAATTACAGTTGACATACAATTTTATAGTAGTTTCAGGTGTGCAGCATAGTGGTTAGACATTTATATAACTTACAAAATGATCACTCTGATAAAAATAGTACCCATCTGATACTATACATAGTTATTACAGTATTATCAACTATATTCCCAATGCTATACTTTACATCTCTATGACTATTTTAATCACAAATTTATATTTTTAAATCCCATTCTCTTTTTTATTTATTTCCCCAAACCACCTTCAATCTGACAATCACCAGTTTGTCCTTTGTATCTATGAATCTGTTTTTGTTTTGCTTGTTCATTAATTTTGTTCCTTAGATTCTACATATAAATAAAATCATATAATATTTGTGTTTCTCTGTCTGACTTATTTTACTTACCGTACTACCCTCTAATTCCATTCATGTTGTTGCAAATGGAAAGATATCAGGTTTTTTAGGGCTAAGTAATATTTCATTGTGTATATGTATTATTTCTTCTATAACTATTGATGAACACTTAGGTTGTTTCCACATCTTGGCTATTGTAAATAATGCTGCAGTAAATATGTAGATACATGTTCTTTCAAAGTAGTTTTGGGTTTCTTCAGATAAATATTCAGAAATAGGATTACTGGGCCCTTCTTTGTCTTTTGTTATAACCTTTATTTTAAAGTTTATTTAATCTGGTATAAGTATTACTCCGCCAGCTTTTTTGTTGTTTCCATTTGTATGAAATAATCTTTTCCATCTTTTTACTTCAGTCTGTGTGTATCTTTTGCTCTAAAGTAAGTCTCTTATAAGAGCATATATAGGGATTTTCTTTTCTTATCCATTCAGCCACCCTATGCCTTTGATTGGAGGATTTAAAGCATTTACATTTAAAGTAATTATTTATTAATATGTGGTTATTGTCATTTTATTATTTATGTTTTTTATCTTATTTCTCCTCCTCCTCTTCCTCTTCCTCTTCTTCCTTTTAGAAGTCCTTTAACCTTTCATATAACACTGATTTGGTGGTGATGAACTCCTTTAGCCTTTTCTTATCTAGGAAGCTCTTTATTCTTCAATTGTAAATGATAGCTTTGCTGGATAGAGTAATCTTGATTGTAGATTCTTACTTTTTATCACTTTGAATATGTTGTGCCAATTTTTTCTGGCCTGCAAAGTTTTTGTTGAGTAATCACCTAAAAGTCTTATGGAAGCTTCCTTATAGAAAAGTGTTGCTTTTCTCTTGCTGCTTTTAAGATTCTCTTTCTTTGTCTTTAAGCTTTGGCATTTTAATTTTGATGTGTCTTGGTGTTGGCCTTTATGGGTTCATTTTGTTTGAGACTCTGAGTTTAATGGGCTTCTATTTCTATTTTCTTTGCCAGATTAGGAAAGTTTTCAGTCATTATTTCTTCAAATGGGTTTTCAGTTCCTTGCTCTCTCTCTTTTCTTTCTGATACCCCTATAAGTTTTGGTATACTTGATGTTGTCCCAGAGACCTCTTAAACTATCCTCATTTTATTAGATTTTTTGTTTGTTCTGATTGGGTATTTTCTGGTACCTTATCTTCTAAATCACTGATTTGATCCTCTGCTTCATCAACTCTACTATAAATTCCCTCCAATGTATTCTTTATTTCAGTTATTGCATTCTTCATTTCCTACTGGTTGTTTTTGTTTTCTATTTTTATTTTTATGTTTCCTATCCCTTAGTTGAAATTCTCACAGAGATTATTGAGCATCATTATAACCAGTGTTTTAAACTCTACATTTGGTAGACTTTTTGTATCTATTTTGTTTGGTTCTTTTTCTGGAGTTTAGTTCTGTTCTTTTATTTGAGACATGTTTTTTTCTGTCTTCTCATTTTGGCTGCCTTCTTGAGTTTGTTTCTGTGCATTAGGAGAAGCTGCTATGTCACCCTGTCTTGGAAAGTGGCTTTATGCAGTAAGTGTCCTGTGGGGCTTAATGGTACAATCTCCCTAGTCACCTGAGCCTGGAGCTCTGTGTATGTCCTTTGTGTAGTTTGTAAGTGGCCCCCCTTTGTTGTTGAGCCTTGGTTGCTCTTTGCACATCAGTGGGAGGGCTTGACTCTTGGGCTATTTGCTTGTGAGGACTAGCTATGATTACAGTGGAGGAACTGTCATCCAGGGTTTGGCCCTATGAGCAAGATTCCCTTTAGCAGGGCTCTGATGCCTGCCTAGTCTGCCCTTTGGGTGTGTCATTTGTGAAGGTGATTGAGTGGTCCTCTGATGTGGTCTGAAGTAGGAATCCGGGTATGTTTCTTCTTGGGCCTTTTGGGAGTTGCTCTGTTGCAAGCCAAGTTCAGCCACTGCCATTGGGCCACTTGGTATGAGCTACAAAATGACCTGCAGATGGTTGCCACTTATGTTGAACTTGGAGATGCCTGGCTAAACTGCAAATAGGCCAGTCACTGCTCAACTTGAGGCTAAACTTGGGGCTGCTTAGCAAGAGGTATGGGGCATGCTGAGAACAGGTGCTGCTTTTTTGGGGGGTTGTGAACCCTTGAGAGATTTTAGGAAAGTCCACAGCATGAACATTTCCACCAGCAAAGCATGAATGATTCAGTTTTTCTACATTCTCCCAAGGATTTGATGTTGTCATTTTTTTGTTGCTATTATAGTTGTTTTGATAGGTGTGTAGTAATATCTAATTTTTGCTGTAACTGTCAATCATAACTTAGAAATTTCAGGAGAAAGTTTAGTAAACATACTTTCTCCTTTCCTTCTATAATCCCAAAGACTCAAATTTTAAGTTTTTGCTGTAGTCCAACAAGACCTTGATTTCTATATTTTTTAAAGTCAATTTTCTCTCTTATTTATGAATGGTAATTTCTGTAGTTCAATCTTCAAATTCACTGATACTTTTCTCTGTTTCCTTTATCTTACTGTTGAGCTTACCATTTAACCTTTTATTTTGCTTATTTCATTCAATTCTAAAATTTTCATTTGATTCTTCTTTACATTTTTTATCCTTGTTGAGACTGTTTCTTTTTTGTAAATTGTTTCATTCATGTTTGTAATTGTTCATTGAAGCATTTTTATAATTGCTTTAAAATTTTTGTCAGATAATTCTAACTTCTGTTTCGTTTTAGTTTTGGCATTTATTGACTTTCTTTTCTCATTTTGGGGAGGATCTCCTGTTTCTTGGAATTAGGAGTGGTTTTTGATAGAAACTTGGCTATATTGAATATTATCTTATGAGATTCTGAATCCAAGGAACTTACCATCTTGGCTCTTAAAAGACCCTAGCCATTTCTCCTTTAGAGATTTCTTATACTTGTTTTACATATGATGTCCAGAGTTTTAGTTTTTCTTTAATGGAAGAAATACATCTACTTCATTTTGCCAAAAGCAGTCTTTTCTTTATTTTTTTTCTTCAAAACTGTCCTTTCTATTTTTGCTTATTTTTTCGTATGAGATTTGAAAACATTGTTTTTTTGTTTTCCTTCTCCTCCACCCCAAGATTTTATTATGACTAATTAACTTTCAAGGTTATCTTGGGATATTTTCATTTTTACTTTATTATTTTCTTCTAAGATTAAGTGAGCTTTTTCATTACTCAAGGCTTCATTTGTGTCTATAGTAGTGTTTCAAAATTTGACTCATACTGATCTGTGTTTTGGACAGTCGTGATTATATTCTTAAATATTTTATATTTCCTTCCATTTCTTCTTATAATTGCTTGTTTGCATTCTTCAGACTAATGATTTCATATATGTGTGTGTGTGTGTGTGTGTATGTGTATTTAACCTAGATATGTTATTAATTATCATGTCATTTATAATAGCTTTTTAGTTGATTTTTTGGTAATTGCAAAATGAATAATCATATCATCTGCAAAAAATTATTTTACTTATACTTTCTGTATTTTACATCTCATTTCTTCCTCTGTTCTAATTGTATTGACCAGTATATCTAGAGCAATGACAAATAAGAATAGCCAACATTCCTCAACTATATTACTTGGAAAGGGGACATCATTCACATTGTATTCCTTGAAAAAGTATTCCTGACGTGCAATGCAATGACCCTTAGAGTGGTAATCCAAAACCCTTGTCTTATTTCTGGCTATAATTAAAATGTTTAAATGCTTTTCCATTAAGTATTTTGCTTTTAGATGCATCATGATGTAATCTTTTAAAAAAGTGTACATCTATTCCTATATTTAAGTGCTTTTAAAAAAAATGGACAATGATGTTTTAAGTACATTTTAAATATTTATGGAATTGAGCATATCTAATTATAAAACTATATTTGTAATTTTCTTTCCATGTAATATCATTTTGAAGTTTAGCTTTAATACTGGCTTTGTGTCTTAAAAAATATTCCAATATTTTATATTTTTCTAAGTTCTGGAAATGGTTAGAAACATTAGCATTTCAGTTTCTTACTATTTGGTATAATTATTTAGTAAAGCCACCTGAGGATGCAGCCTTTTAGAAACAATGTTAAGTTACAAGAGGGTAGTTCTTTAAATATTTTCTTTTCCTCTCATGTTATCATTACCCATTTTATACAGTTATCTAATTTATTTGCATATAATTGATCAAAATAATCTCTTGGAATTTTTATAATTTTCTGTGTTTTCATGATCTTCTCATAAACATATTTTTTGTTTTTAAATATTTTAGTCTTTTTTGCTTCACTAAGTGGTAAATATTTGTATATTTATTTGTCACAAGTAACTAGCTCACATATTTTTTAGTTCTACTTTTTTTGATAATTTTGAATTTATAAAATTTATTGTTACCTTGTTATCTATTATTTTATTTTCCAAGATTTATTTTATTGTTCTGTTATTATTATTTTTTAATTTTTCAGTTTATTTTTGTTCCATTTGAAAATTTTTAATAATGAGTATTTATGGTTCCAAACTTTTCTTATCTTTAGCTATAGAACAAAAACTCTGATATATAGTATTCTAATTTCAGTTACTTTTTATATTCTCTATAATTTTGATTTTATTTATTTTCTAACTCAAACATTGTTTAAGAAACTTTTAAATTTTTAGATAAAAGAGTATTTGTTGTTACTGTTTTATTTTCTGTTTTTGTTATCAATTTCTAATTACATTCTATTTTTGCCATAGAATGTTGTAGATTAATACTTTATTACTTTTTGAAAACACTCTATAAATGCTTGGGGGGGCAGAAAAGACTTAATCTTTTTTTTTTTTTCCCCAGAGAATTGTGTAACATATTGCATTTATTTTTTTATTACTGCATAAAACTTATTACAGGTTTGGCAACAATAGCAATACAATCTTATGATCTCATAGTTTTTATGGATCAGAAATGTGTGCAGCTTAGCTGGGTCCAGTGCTCAGGGTCTTACATAATACAAGCAAGGGTTTGGCTGGGTTGTCTTCACTTCTGGATGCTGCAGTTCTCTTCCAAGCAGATTCAGGTTGTCAGCAAAATTACATTTCAATGGCTATAGCACTGAGGTCTTCAGTTCGTAGAGGCCTCCTGCAAGAATGAACCTGGCTCCATTTTTTGATGCTTGATTTTTGATAGCTGATTAGGGAGCCTGAGTACTGTCTTCTTCTGGTGTTGATGAGGGATTCAACCTATTCAAACCCATATCAGTACAAGAGAACCCTCATTTCTACCCCAGTCCTAATCACAATAAAAATGCTAAGTATTTCTCCTTTCCTTGCTCTCTAAAGCCATTTTCCAACCAGCTTGGGATGCTCACCCTGTTGAGAAAGGTAATAAATCTTTTCAAACTCTCCTCATTGTGTAAGTGTCATCTTGTGACTGATGACAAGATTGGGTCATTAGTCTTGACATACAAATCAAATTTGGGTGGATGGTCCATCTTACTAGTCCAGGTAGTTACAATAATCGGCACCGTTATCAGGATGTTGAATCAATGACCAGTAGCATCAGTAACAGCAGCAGCAGCCTTACCATCATGAACAGTATTTGCAGGCAGGATTTCAGCTTTCAGATACAGTAATAAAAAGGATCTCACAAAAAAGAATTTGGGCCATTGTCCCGTATGTATTTCAAGACTCCTACCTTGGTTAAATTCCTGAAAATTATTTGGTAAATCAGGGTCTCCTCAATCCCTGATACTGTTAAGAAACAGCTACTGACTCTCTCAGCATCTACAACTTCCTTTAGGCATTTGGGCTCTGAAGGGAACATATTCTTTATATTTACAAATTTTGCTTAAGCCTCCTTATGCTGCTATTTACAAATCATCCCTTAAATAAAACCTCCTCCAACAAAATATTTTAGAATCTGTCCAAATTATAATACAAAAACACTCTCATTAGTTCCCTGCCAAAACAAACCACAAACAAACAAACAACAACAACAAAAACAACAATCTTCAAAGTAGAAGTGTTAGCAACTTCCTCTCTTGACTTTTGGGCTCTTTAGACATCCTGAGATGAGCACAAGTTGTCCAAAGGCTTCTGATAAAAGAAACAGTAGTCTGTAGCTCCTTGCTACACACCATTAGAGTGTAATCGCTGGCTGTATACTGAGTTCTCTAAATATAGGCTCCCACAGATACTAAACTTGAGACCCTCTGTGCCTGACTGCCCATATACCTTAGGTCATGGAAGATACACCCTGCAATCTCAGCTACTATGTCCTCCTTAATAAAGAATGGAGCCAAACCTGAGATATCCAAAATATTCCATCAACAGGAAGGGATGTCTTCTCCTATCCTCAGTCCCTTGCCAGTTGCCACATGCTAAGAGGTTGTCACCCCTCTCTCAGAATCCTTGAGTTCCTGAAGTACCCCTTAGTATTAATGGAGTAAATAGCTTTAAGTGTTTACACACTTTGCTGCACATAGTGGGGTTCACTGGAAAGTTCCTGCTTTTTATCCCTTAACCAGGAAGTTTCTAATAAAGAACAGGTACCAAGGAGCAGCACAAATGGTCAAACTTCAGGTAGCCATCTTAGCATTAGATGCCCAAACCAACATATAGCCTCATCTGAAAATATTTGCAGACTTTTGAGCAATTACCTAAGAGTTGCCCTTTCTGAGTTAAAGAATTCTGGGATTCTTTTGCCTTATAGATGCCCAAAATATAAATCAAGGTCACACATATCTCTGTACCCACTAAAACCACAATACAAGTCCTCAACAAGATATTCTTATTCCTCCAGAGTGACAGACATTATTGATCAAGATGTTTATGTCACTTTAAGAATATAATATCAGGCTCTTAAACAAGGCATTCAATAAAACTTTACTTTCCTTCCTAGCATCAGGTTACAGGCCTCTTAGAGCAGCATAATGATCTACTTAACCAGCTTTAATTTTAATCACATGAATAATGTCATGTTTCCATCATTTTTTAAACATCAGAGGTGAATTTTAGTAGAGTCCTACTCCATTTTTTTTTGTTTGTTTTCAGACAGATTTTAAGACTCAATTCTTCTTTCTCTTTGGCCCTACATCTGGGAAAGCTAAAAAGAAACCCTATGTATTTCCTCTTTTGCTTTCATTGGAAAATTCGAACCATGCAAGTCCCTTCTTGCAAGTAGGAATCCTAGTGCTGGCTTCATCCTCTGACCACAGTAAAATAATACTCAAGAGAATCTCTATTCTTTGTTCTCTCAAGCCATTTTTGGATCAGCATAAGAAGTTCATATTTCTCTCAACATAAAGACTCAATTATGGAAATAATAAAACTTTTTATACTCTCTCATATATGTGTGGTGTTATCAGTCTCCTTATTGGAACTGAATTCTGTTGACTCAGGGCATCTAAAACATTGCATCTTTCATGAGAAATTCACAGCATGCCTGGTAGTTTTTACATTGCCAAAGGTATAGCATTTCTCAGACTTCTCCATTCTCTGGCCTCTAAACTTTCTTTGAAGAAGCTTGCTTGATTAGGTGTGGCGCACCCAAAGTAATCTTTCTTTTAAATTGATAGCAAGTGATTATGGATCTTATTTATACTGGCAAAATACCTTCATCTGTGCGATATAAGATAACAATCACAGGATTAATACCTGTCACCTTTGTCATATTTTATTCTTAGAAACAGTTTCATATGCCATCCACACTCAAGAGTATGCTGGTGTACAATGTGTGGGCCACTGGGGGGCATGTTGCATTTGCTTACTATACTTATATCAACTAGAGTTATTCAATTATGAATCTAGGTTTTCTATAACCTTATTATTATTATGTATTTATTTGTTTATTTATTTATTTTAATTACGTTTATTGGGTAACATCGCTTAATACAATTATATAATTTTCAGGTGTACATTATTATTTGACATCTGTATATTCTATTGTGTGTTTATCACCCAAAGCTCAGTTTTGTTCAGCTATCATATATTTGATCCTTTTTCCCACTTCATCTTTCCCTAAACCCTATATTTGACCCCTTTAACTATCTACTTTCCACCCCCTCCCCCACCCTACTAGTAACTACTAGTCTATAGTCCTCTGGTAACCAATAACCTATAGTCCATGTTTATGAGTCTCTGTTTGTCCTGTTCATTTGTTGCTTTTAGGTTTATATCCCACATATAAGTGATAACATGTGATTTTCAACTTTTTTGTCTGGCTTATTTTGCTTAGCATGATTATCTTGAGGTCCATCCATGTGTTCACAAATGACAGTATTTCATCTATTCTTATGGCTGAGTAATGTTCCACTGTATATAAGTACCACAGATTCTTTAGCCAATCATCTACCATAGGACACTTCAGTTGCTTCCATGTCCTGGCCACTGTGAATAATGCTGCTCTGAACATCAGTGTGCAAATGTCTTTTTGGATATGGGTTTCCAAGTCTGTAGGGTAAATACCCAGCAGAGGGATTGCTACATCATATGGTATACCAAGTCGTAGTTTTTTGAAAAACCTCCATACTGTTTTCCATACTGGCTATACCAGTTTGCAGGCTCACCAGCAGTGCACAAGTGTTCCTTTTTCACTGCATCCTCTCCAAAATTTGTTATTACTGTCCTGTTGATTATAGCTATTCTAACATGTGTGAGATGGTATCTCATTGGGGGTTGATTTGCATTTTCTAATAGCTAGCAATGTTGAGCATCTTTTCATGTTTGTTAGCCATTTGTATGTCCTCTGGGGAGAAGTGTCTGTTCAGATACTCTGCCCATTTTTTGACTGGATAGTTTTCTGTTGTTGTTGTTGTTACTGAGTTGTATGAGTTCTTTGTATATTTTGGATATTAGACCCTATTGGAGGCATTGCTTACAAATATATTTTCCCATTCAAATGGTTGTCTCCTTACCTTGTTGACAATTTTTTTGATGAGTCAAAGCTTTTAAGTTTGATGTAGTCCCATTCACGTATTTTTGCTTTTACTTCCTTTGCCTTTGAGTTAAATTTATAAAATTATCTTTAAGTCCAAGGTTCTTGAATTTTGTTCCTATGTTTTCTTCTATGCATTTTATTGTTTCAGGTTTTATATTTAGGTCCTTAATCCATTTTGAGTTAATTTTGGTGTGTGGTGATAGACAACAGTCTAGTTTCATTTTTTTGCAGGTAGCTTTTCAGTTTCCCCAGCACCATTTATTGAAGAGGCTTTTCTTTCTCCACTGTATTTTTTTGGCTTCTTCGTTGAAAATTACTTGCCCATATAAATATAAGGTTACTTCTGTGCTCTCAACTCTGTTCCACTGGTCCATGTATCTGTTTTGCTGCCAATACCATGCCATTTTGATTACTGCCACTTTATAGTATAATTTGAAGTCAAGCAGAGTGATACCTGTAGACTTGTTTTTCTTTTTTCTCAGGATGGCTTTGGAAGTTTGGGGTCTTTTGTGCTTCCATACAAATCTGATGATGGGGATTGCATTAAATCAGTATAATGCTTTAGGCAATATGGTCATTTTAACTATATTAATTCTTCCACTCCAAGAACATGAACTATCTTTCCATTTTTTTGTATCTTCTTCCATTTCTTTTAATAGGGTCTTATAGTTTTCATTATGTAGGTCCTTTACTTCTTTCGTTAAATTTTTTCAGTTATTTTTTTCATTTTGTTGCAATTGCAAAAGAAATTTTTTTCACTTCTTTTTCTGATGCTTTATTATTAGAGTATAGGAATGCTATGGATTTTTGAACATTAATTTTGTATCCAGAAACTTTGATGTATTTGCTTATTATTTCCATTAGTGTTCTTGTGGAGTCTGTAGGGTTTTCTATATAGAGAATCATGTCATTTGCAAATAGTGACAGTTTGTCTTCTTCATTTTCTATTTGGATGCCTTTTATATCTTTCTCTTGACTGATTGCACTTGCTAGTACCTCCAGTGTTATATTGAAAAAGAGTGGTGTTAGCCCACAGCCTTGCATTGTTCCTGATCTTAGAGGGAAGGTTTTTAGTTTTTCACCATTAAGTATAATGTTGGCTGAGAGTTTGTCATAGATAGACTTTATTATGTTAAGGTAATTTTTTTCTATACTGATTTTGTTAAGTGTTTCGATCATAAATGGATGCCGTATCTTGCCAAAGGCTTCTTCTGCATCTATTGATATGATCATATGATTTTTATTTTTTAATTTGTTTATGTGGAGTATCACATTAATTGATTTGCATATGATGAAACATCCTTGTGCCTCTGGGATGAAGCCTACTTGATTGTGGTGTATAATCTTTTCAAAATGTTACTATATTCGGTTCGCTAATATCTTATTAGGATTTTTGCATCTGTGTTCATGACAGATATTGGTCTGCAGTATTTTTTGTGTGTATTATCTTTACCAGGTATTGATATCATCATAATATTGGCCTCATAAAATGTGTTGGGAAGTACTGCCTCCTCTTTGATTTTATGGAAGAGTTTGAGAATAGGTGTTAAATCTTCTTTGAATGTTTGGTAGAATTTAGTGGCAAAGCCATCTGGTCCTGGACTTTTACTTTTGGTAGGTTTTTGATGATTGTTTCAATTTCCATACTGCTGATCAGTCTATTTAGATTTTCCAGATCTTCTTGATTCCGTCTAGAAAGATGTATTTTTCTAAGAACTTGTCCATTTTTTCTAGGTTATTAAATTTGATGTTAAATATATTTTCATAGTATTCTTGTATAATCCTTTGTATTTCTGCCATGTCAGTTGTAATTATCCCTCTTTCATTCCTGATTTTATTTTTTTGTGTCCTTTCTCTTTTTTCTTTAGTGAGTCTAGCTAGGAGTTTATTAACTTTATTAACCTTCTCAAAGAACCAGCTCTTGTTGCATTTATTTTTTCTACTGGGTTTTTTTTTTTTTCAATTTCATTTATTTCTGCTCTAATTCTGATTATTTCTTTTTGTCTGCTGACTTTAGGCCTCATTTGTTCTTTCCTTTCTAATTTTTTAAGATGAAACATTAGGTTATTCATTTGGGCCCTTTCTTATTTTTGGAGATAGGGCTGTAATGATATGGACTTTCCTCTTATGACTGCTTTTGCTGTGTTCCAAAAGTTTTGATATATTGTAGTATCATTATCATTCGTTTCTATGTATCTCTTGATCTCTCTTTTTATTTCTTCTCTCACTCAGTTATTCTTCAGTAGCATGTTGTTTAATATCCATGTATTTGTGGTTCTTTCTGCTTTTTTTCTGCGGTTGACCCCTAGTTTCAAAGCATTGTGATCAGAAAATATGGTTGGTATGATTTCTTGTTTTGTTATTATTTATTATTTATGTCTACATCACCTGGTCTTCCTAGGTGGTCTCCCATCCAAGTACTAACCAGGCCCAACCCTGCTTAGCTTCTGAGATCAGACATTGGGTTTGTTCAGGGTGGCATGGTCGTAGACCATGGCCATGGCTCCACTGTGGTGTGAACCCAGGACCTTCTGCGTGTAAAGCAGACATGCTAACTGCTACACTATGGAACAACATCCTGGTTGGTATGATTTCAACCCTCTTATATTTGTTGAGTTGCCGGAGCCTGCCGGCTAAGATCAAACAGTTCCCAAGAGGGGGAGTGAGGATTGAGAAAAAAGACAGAGACAAAAGATAGAGTCAGGAGGGCAAACAGTAAATACTGTCGTGCTGAGTTTATTTAGCACAGCATATTTATACCCTTGGAAGTGCATGAGAAGCAAAACCCACAGATATGCAAACAATTGCTGAATTGCACACAGGAGACCAATTGTTCTCAAAATATGCTTGCTCCGTAGGTCAAGGACCGTTCAACTCTTTGCCTTGAGTCTTAATCAAAACTCCCTCCTCCTGCACCTGCAGACTACAAAGTCTGCCAGTTCTGAAAACTTCTTGCTTTATAAACAGCTTTAACCCTTTCTGCAGGGCATTCAGCAAAAATGGCTCCCAACATTGAGTCTATCTCTGTGTCCTAGTATATGGTCAATTTTTAAGAATGTTCCACGGGCACTAGAGAAAAATGTATAAGCAGCTGATTGGGGCTGGAAGGCTCTGTAAACATCAATTTTATCCAGTTGGTCTAATGTGTCATTTAAGGATGTATTTCCTTATTGATTTTCTGTTTGGATGATCTGTCCATATCATCCAGTGGAGTATAAGTCCCCTACTATGATAGTGTTTTGGTCTGCTTCAATCTTTAGTTCTGTTAGTAATTGCTTTACATATTTTGGGGCTGATTGGGAGCATAGATTTTAATAAATGTAATGTCTTTTTTTGTGCATGATTCCATTTATCATTATGAAGTATCTCTCAATATCTTTCTTTACCTTTTTTAGTTTGAAGTCTATTTCTTCTGATATTAGTTCTATTACTCCTGCTTTTCACTGAATGTCATTTATTTGGAATATCATTTTCCACCCTTTCACTTTGAGTCTACATTTGTCTTTGGAGCTGACATGTGTCTCTTGAAGGCAGCATATGGTTGGGTTTTGTTTTTTTGATCTATTCTGCAGCTCTGTTTCTTTTTATTGGTGAGTTCAGTCCATTTACATTTATGGTGATTATTGAATAATGATCTCTTCTTATAGCCATTTTTATCTTTTGCTTTCTGGCAGCTTAGTGTTTCCATTGCTTCCTTGTCCTTGTGTTTCTGTTTTCTTTATTTTGGTTGGCTTTTGTGGGATTTCCCTCTGGCCTTCTTGTTTTATGTTATATACAACAGTTATAAATCTTTGGTGTGTGATTGCCATTATGAATATGTAAAGGATAGTTATATATACAGTCATCTATTTTCTTCTGTGCGTGCCTTATCTCCATTCCACTTTGCAAAGTTGGATCTTTGAATCTCCTCCTTTCAGTTATTGTTATCTCAATTTGTCCCTATATATGCTGAATGTTTATTATTATCTTGCTATAGCAATTCTCTTCTTATTATTTAAGCTTATAATGCCCTGTTTTTAGTAAGGGTTGCTGACATACCCAAGTGAGTCACTTTTGGAGCTACCTATTGATTCATATTTTTATCACTTTTAAAACATGTGTATTTACTTTAAGCATGTCTAAAGAGGTGTTATGATGGGAGAAATAGTCTATGACAAGATTTTAAAATATAACTGGAGGCGAAAATTCAAATATTGGTTAGGTAAACAGAAAACTCAACTTTATTTATTTCTAAAGACATTTACAGAACATTTTATTATAAATTTTACATGCTATTTAAGTCCTATCAATTTCCTTGTTTGTGAAATTTTATAACATGGCCTTGAAATAATTAAGAGAAAGCAATTTCAGACCATTTTGGTAAATAGGGTTTGTTTTGCAAAACTACAAGCTGAGTTGTAGTCATGGGTTATGTGTCTTCTCTTGATTCCTCCAATAATTTTATAAACACCTATTATGTACCATGTACTATATTGGCACTGTGTATCTGCGTTGAATCCAAGAATAGCAAATTGTTGGTTCAGCTGGAGCTTGACAGTCTCGTAAATGTCACTTATATAGAGGTTATATCTTGCTGAAGGAATGATCCAGTGTAAAGATATAAAATTTATTAATTTCATTGTCTTGTGACAGTAATTCACAAGTGACTCTATTTCTATTTGCCTGATACTCACTTTACTCCTAATTATGTTTTTTTTTTCATTTTGTTTTAGGTGAACTGACCCCTTTCAGTATTTCTTGTAGTGCAGGCCTCATAGTGGAGAATTCCCTCAATATTTGTGTGTTTGGAAAAGTTTGAATTTCTCCTTCATATCTAAAGGAGAGCTTAACTGGATACATTATTCTAGGCTGGTAGTTTCTTTCATTTAATAGTTTAAATATTTGATTCCTTTCTGGTTAAGATTTGTGCTGAGATATACGATGATAATCTAATGTATTTACCTTTATAAGTTACCATTTTTTTTCTTTCTGATTGCCTTGAGAATTCTGTCTTTCTCATTGATTTTTGATAATTTTTATACAATGTGTCTTGATGAAGTCCTTTTTGGGGTAAGATATTTGGATGTTCTGTTGACTTTTTGAATTCCAAGCTCCATCTCATTTCTTAGATTTGGGAAATTCTCATCCACTATTTGTCTGAAAATGCTTTCTACTCCCTGCTCCTTTTCCTTGACTTTGGGAATGTGCATTATTTTTGTGTTTCCTCTCTTGATGGTATTAGCTAGTTCTTGAATTTCTCTATCATTATTTTTCATTCTTCAGTTTTTGTCTTCTTTCTTATGATTTATTTCTAGATTTCTGTCTTTGATATCACTGATTCTTTTCTCTATGTATTGACTCTATTTCCCAAGCTTGCTATTTTATTTTTCAACTCTTGCAATGTGTTCTTCATCTCCAGAAGTTCTATTTGTTTTTTTTTTTAACGGTTTCAATCTCCTTGTTCTGCTCATCTAGTTGTTTTTCAATTCCTAAAATTGTTGATTTGAGTTGTTTTGGATCTCAATGAGTTTTTTCAGAAGTGCCATCTTGAATTCTCTGCCATTTAAGTCACATATTTCTATATCTATAAGCTTATTTTCTGGAGATTTTTCTCTTTTTTTTTTGAGATGCCTTGAAACTTTGATTGATCATGGTGTTTAATGGACTATTTCTCTGCATGGGAATTAATGGAAGTGTATTCTGTTGTTTTTCTAGAAAGATTTATTATATAAAGGTCTCTCTTTAGCCTGTTGCAAAGAAGGTGCTTTTCTTTTGGTTTCCAGTAGGCGGCATCTAAGTCTCTTTTATCCTTGGCTTCATATAAAGTCTTACTAACACTTTTTAAATTTACCTGTAGATATTTAATCACACTTGCTATCCTCGGTTTCAGTCCCTGTCCATGTCAGTGACAGTCTTGGCAGCGTTTGCTCAGATTTTCCTGGAGCTTCGAGGTGATCAGTCTCGGAGGGTATTGCGGGAAGGGCCTTCTGGATTGGGAATTGGGGGCTACAGCTCAGACTTGGTTTTGCAACTAGAGCCAGCAAAAATCAGCTGTTGTTTCTCTGTGGTCCTGTCCTACTTCTCTGCTTTCTGCCCCGATGACTGGGTCTTGAAGCTAGCTGGTTATGGGAAACTCACAGCTATCCAAGGCAGGAATGTTCAACAAACTTGCTGCACAAACTCACTGCACCTTCACCCCTCCCCCTCCTCCTACAAGAGGAGGCAGCTTCTTTATTACTCCCCGTCCATGGCCGGACAAAGTAGCTCTTATGCACAGATCCTATGCTCAGACGTGCTGGCGTGCAGTTTAGCTGTTTTTTGTTGAGTTTTAGATGTTCAGCTTATTGTTCAGGGTAGAGATCTGGAGATGTATCTCACTCCACCATGTTTCCAAAGATCCTGTATTTCTTAATTTTGTTAATTCTTGTTGGATATCTGATTTCCTATGTAAACCGTGCTGCCCAGGGGGCATTGGTCCTGCCCATGGCTCTTCCAGAGTTCTCCTCCCCTTTCCCACAGAAGTTTCTTTTTCAACCCTCACTAGCTGTGCAGTGGTGGCTTCCTTGGGGCAGCCATTTTGGCTTTTAGCATGGCATCTAACCTTATTTATTTTTGATCAATTTTATCTTCCATAAATTTAAAAAGGTGAATTTATCTTTAATAGCTGATACATTCTGTCTTTCCTTGTATTCCCTGTAGTTGTCAGTTTTATAATGTCAATACTATGCTATTCTCATTGTGGATTACAAAACTTATCATTGTAAAGTACTCTTCTTTATTTCAAATATTTACTTGTTTATTTATAATCCTGAATTCAATTACTTACTAAGGTTATGATACCTGTGGGTTCTTTTTGTCATTTTTATTGTCTGGAATGTTTTTTGTACACTTTTTTTGTTTGTTTTATAGCTATTGCTTATCTACAACTTAAAGTTAGATATTATTTTAAATTCCAATTTCAATATTTTTATTTTAGTATATAAATTTACCTTGTTTATATTAATTTATATATAAGTGTGTCTGATTTATGTGTTTGTAATATGTTCTTCTGCAACTTCTATTTTTATAGTTTTTAAAATGTATTTTACATACATTTGGCTTTCTGGATTTTCTTCTTTAAAATGTTGCTATGTATTACTACTTATCCTACTGGCTACCTAAGGTGATCACAACTTTAAAAATATTTTTACACCTTTTTATATGATATCTATTTGTTTCATATTGTATAAAATGATGGAATTAATATAAACCTTTCTTAGCCAAAACCCTTGGAGCCACATCAGAACTAAAATTTTTACAATTTTAAGATGATAATATAGTGCTGATACCATATATTTGTTACATATCAATATACAGGATTAAACACGTTAATATTACTATTGTAAAATGTATGATTATTCACACAGCCTCACATTCAGATAAAGTTTTGAACTGAATGATAATTTAAATAATTACAATCTTCAGAAATGTTAGGAATATAAGAATTTCAGAAAAAAAGATTGTAAGTTTCTGTACAATGTTTTTATTATCTTCTCCACCAACATGTTTAACTCTTTACATTATTTTTCATCTTTATAACTTTAATATATGTACAATTTATCATACAGCTTAACAGCTTTTAATTATATCTCTGTCAACCAGCTATTTTTTAAAAAATGAAAAAAACAAAGAGGTACAGAAACTCCTACCTTCTTTCCCCTCTAATTTTAGAAATTTTCTGTCATTTTTACATCGTCAGTGTTAACAATTTTTACATTTCTCTGTAATGAAAATTCCTATAGTTATTTTTTACTTTTGTCAAATAATTATATATGCTGGAACTCAATGCTGGAATTTTGCTATAATAATCGAATTCACTAATTGGTTGGCTGGCATTCATTCTCTAATAGCTTTCTAAAGAAAAATTTATATGAATAATGCTCCCTGGACACTCATATTTTAGGTATTTGTTTTTTTTTGTTTTGTTTTAATTTTGACATTGGTTTTGTACTATTGTTTAACTAGGCATGGAATTCTTGGACCATTATTTCTTTCCCAGAGGATTTTGTAGGCCTTGCTCTAAGGTATTCTAACCTTGAAGAATGTATAGCTGAGTCCTGACTTTTTACAAGAAGTATAATATCTTATATAGTTGTTCAAATTATTATTTTTTAAGTGAATTCATGAGGTTATATTTAAGTGTTGCTTATTAGTGCCATTTTTCTTTCCTACATATATAGTGTTTCTTTTAAATATAAAAATTCAAATAATTCTTTATATCTGGAGATTTTTCTTTAATAGTAGATGTAATTTTTTTTTTCTCGTTTTACTATTCTAGTTCTTTCCTTGGACACATTCATTGTATATCTGAGTTTCATTTTTCCTTATATTTTCATAATATTTTTTAAAAATCTACTCTTTGACCTGTATAATACAATGGATTTTAGTATATTCTAAAAGTTATATAATCATCACCACTATACAATTCCAATTTTATCACCCCAAAGAGAAACTCCTTACATATTAGCACTTACCTTTTCTTATTCCCTTCTCCCTGGACTCTGGCAAATTTATCTTCTGCTTTTATAAATTTATTTATTTTGGATATTTTATATGCATAAAATTATACAATATATAAATTTTTGTGTCTCTTTTTTTTTTTTACTTATCACAATGGTTTAAAAGCTCATTCATACTGTTAGATGTATAATACCTTTTTTATATCCAAATATTATTTTATTTATAAATATATCACAATTTATTTATTCTTTTATCAGTTGATGCACATTTGGGTTGTTTCCACTTTTCGGCTAATATAAATAACACTATTATAAACATGCATGTACAAGTTTTGTGTGAATATGCTTTTATTTCTCTTGATTATATACCTAAGAATAGAATAGAACTCTATGTTTGACTTTTTAAGAAAATGACAGACTGTTTTCTAAAATACTGCATCATTTCATATTCCATTAGAAAATTATGAGAGTTTCGATTTTTTTCACATATGACACTTGTTATTGTCTATTTTTTTTTAGTCATATTAGTGGATGTGAAGTGGTACCTCATTTCAGTTTTGATTTGTATTTCCCTAAAGATTAATAATGATGAGCATTTTTTCACATGTTTATTTGCCATTTTTAGATCCTTTTGTTGAGAAATGTTCAAATGTTTTCTATCTTTTTAAATTAGCTTTTGTTTGTTTGTTTGTTTTTGAGTTACATGTTCTTTATATATTTTGACTATTAGGCCATTATTATGTACATGATTTACAAATATATTCTCTCATTCTGTGGGTTGTCTTTTTACTTTATTGATAATATTCTTTGAAGCACACATTTTTATTTTAGTAAATATCAATTTATATTTAATAAAAATTTTTGAGTTGTTTGTGGTTATGGTGTCATATCTAAGAAATCATTGCTTAATGAATATTTATACCTGTGCTTCTTCTAAAAGCTCAGTATCTTCTCAGGTCTTTACTGGGCATATGCATATGACCTTATAGATTCCAAGGAATGCATCAGAATTTTCCAATCAGCTTTCGACCTCTTTCCCCAGCTTTATCTTTGAAGCTTTTTTGGTTACTCTAGTTTTCC
This sequence comes from Macroglossus sobrinus, assembly GCA_004027375.1. NCBI lineage: Eukaryota > Metazoa > Chordata > Mammalia > Chiroptera > Pteropodidae > Macroglossus > Macroglossus sobrinus. The sequence goes on along the minus strand of PVKZ01001412.1, from coordinate 53,067 downwards.
CCCAACTCTTAAATCACTACCTATGGAGGCTACAATATTAAACAATTATTTCTGACTTTTTCTCTTTTTTTTTGTCAATCACCTTCAAAGTAACAGCTGTTCACACTAGGTGACTAGGTGAACTCCTACAGGGCAAGCTCTGAATTAGATCAAATAATAACACCCTTGTGAGTGGGGTCCTGCACAGAATCATCAGATAATTCAAATAATTACAAGTCTTTGGAAGTGAGCTTGAAGGAGCTCAAACCCTATCCTCTCTAGTCACTGCAAGGTGGTGGTTTTCATTATAATGGCAGTCTGATTGTTTTCAAAACAACTATGGAACTGGGAGGAGAAATATAAAAATAAAAGTTTAACTGCCACAACGCTCACTGTTCTTACCAATAGTCAGTCTTTTTTGTTTTTTAAATAAATATTTTTGATTGTGGAAAACTTTAATTTTCAAAGTTCTGAAAAAGTTTATTCTGACAATTTTTTCAGTATTCACATTATTTTTAAGAGATTATTTTTGGAAATAATTAATCTGCCATTTTCACTGACATCACTTTCTTGGTTTGTTTAATGCATTTATTTTTACTTTGTTTGCTTGCTTCTCTCTTTATACTCTTCTTGCTGTTTTTATGATTTTTACTTTGTTTTAAATTATAACTAATTTAGTGTTGATTGCCATCATGATTTTACTTTTTTTACTTGTGCTAGTTTTGTTTTGTTTTTGTTAAATCTCTGTAATGCCCTCAGCTGTTTCATTTGTGCCTTTTAATTCTCTTTTATAAAAGCTATACTTTCTTATCTTTCTTGCTTTTTGTATTTATGTGAATATATTTAGTCAAAATTTTCTCCTGCTCTTTGGTAACGGTTTAGTTTTTGTTGTGTATGCTCAGCCTATAATTTGTTTATCAATACTCTTTGTTTCTTATAAAATATTTAATATAGTCTGTATTTTCCTTTTTCTATTTTTAATCATTTTTAAATAAATTATTTCTAAAAATATTTTTTTGGAAGAGCTTGTATGTGGAATGAGTCAGAGTTGTGTGTTCTAGACAAACAATAATTCTTCACTCATCAGGTTTAGTATATGTATATGACTTCTTAAAGCCATATTCTCCCAATCATACAGCAGTCTTTGCAACATAAAGTGTTTCATAGATGTATTGCTCTTTCAAAATATGGCTTTTCGTTGTCATTTTTGTATTTGTCTATTTTCTCTGTTTTTTAAAATTCCAAATTAAATGGGAACCAAAAAATTGTTCCTTACCAGTCTCATACTTGTCATTATTATAACGTTTTGATGGCTTTGAAACTTAAACTGCAGCACTTCCTATAAATAAGGTGGTATTTTGACTTTTTCTGAAATTCATCATCATAAGTATCTTCTCTGAATGTCTCCATGCACTTCTATTTCATCTTCACTATTTTTAATATTTTTGATCTTTTCTTTTCTTATATTTTGTATTTCATGTTTTAAACATTTCTTAATATCAGGAGGTAATGTAAAAGCATGACTTTAAGTTGTCATATTAAAATTGGCAAAGGCAGTTTTAATATGACAACTTAAAGGAACAAAACAGATAAAGGTAAAGGGAGTCAAATATATGGTGACAGATTTGATTTTGAGTGGTAAATACACAATGTAATTGATATACAGATGATGTATTATTGAATTGTACATTTGAAAACTATATAATTTTATTAACTAATGTCACTCCAATAATTTTTTTTTAAAATAGACACTTCCAGTTTTAGCGTCTGTTAATTTTATATACTGCAATGGAAAGGATGATTAATTTTAGCATTTGCAATAAACATATGCAATATTATTACACTAGAATGAATGCTTTAAATTTTATTAATTACAAAATTAATTAATTTAAACTATTTGCATAAAATATTTTGCTAAGTACTTTGAGACCTGTTACAATTATTTATTATTTATTTTTTAAATTTATTTATTTTAATTAGTTTCAAATATACAGTACATTGGTTAGACATCTATATTGTTCATAAAACCATCCCCACAATTGCTTCCTCCCTCCCCTGACCCTCCACCTAGCCAACATATTAATGCTAACTGCATTTCCTATGCCATGCACCCCATCCATCTGTTACTAATTTGTACTTTTTTAACTTTTCACCCCATTCTCCCAGCCCCCTAACCATCCTTCTCTCTGTACATCACCAAATTGTCCACTATATTTTTGAGTCTGTTTTTGATTCGTTTGTACTTTTTATTTTTTTATATTCTGCATGTAAGTGAAATCATATACTATTTATCTTTATCTGATTTAAATATTTCTAGGTCCATCAAAGTAATATCTTTTTATATTCCCTTCCTTTTAGTTTTTGTGTGTCTTTTTTTCTGAAATAAGTCTTTTGTAGGCAGCATATGTACCAATCTTGTTTTCTTATCTTTTTAGCCACTCTATCTTTTAGTTGGAGCACTTAATTCTTTTCCACTTAAGATACTTATTGATAGAAATGTAGTTGTTACCTTTCTTTATTTCTGTTTTTATACATTTTTTTTAATTCTTAAAGAAATCCTTCCAACATTTTCTCTAATACTGGTTTGGTGGTGATAAATTTCTTTAGCTATTTCTGTCTGGGAAACTCTTTATCTGTCCTTCAACTCTAAATGATAGTTTTGCTGGATAAAGTATTTTTGTTTGTAAATCCTGGGTCTTCATCCTGTTGAATGAATATATATATATATATATATATATATATATATATATATATATATATATATATATATATATAATTTGTCAATCCCTTCTGTCCTGCATAATTTCTTTTGAGAAATAAGTTGCCAGTCTTATAGGAGTTCCCTTATAAGTAATTATCTGTTTTTCTCTTGCTGCTTTTAATATTCTTTCTTTGTATTTAACCTTTAGCATTTTAATTATAATGTGTCTTGGTGTGGGCCTCTTTGGGTTCCTCTTTCTTGGGACTATATGAGCTTCCTGGGGTTTTATGTCTATTTCTTTCACCAGGTTAAGGAAGTTTTCTATCATTATTTCTTCAAACAGCTGTTCAACATCTTGATTTTCTTCAGTTATGCTGATCAGATGGATATTTGACTCTTAATAGTGTCCCATAGGCTTCTTAAATTATTTTTTAGTCTTGGCATCTTATCTCTTGTCATTCCAATAGCATATCCTTGGTTTTCCCATCCTCTAGATAGGATATTTGATCCTTTATTCACTTTGTTCATTTTTTTGTTTATTCTATTTAATATACTTCTCATCTCAGATAATGTGTTTTTCATTTCAGAATGGTTCCCTTTTATAATTTCCATTTCCATTTGTATGTTTTTTACGAAGTTTTTACTGAACTTATTTACACTTCTCAAAAGTTTATTGAACATCTTTATAACCAGTGTTTTGAACTCTACATCTGTTAGATTACTTGACTCCATTATATCTGGATCTCTGTTCTGTTCTCTCATACAGTTTCTGCTTCTTTGCCTGACTTTCCATGTCTATTTCTACATATTAAGCAAAGTTTCTAAATCTTCTGGTCTTAGTGTGGATTTGTGAAGTGGTGTCCAGTGACACAGTCCTGAGAGGGGTTCAGCTGCAGATCAAGTTTAGCCCTAGCCTGTGCCCCCTGGGGCCAACTGTTAAGATTCAGCAAGCAATCCACAGATGCTATGATTGTAGTTGCCTCAAAAGGCCACACTAGAAACTGAGGCCAGCTACCTCCAGTGTGAGTCTATATGCTGCTCAGCTGAGGATATACCTGGATGTGGCTTAGGCAGGGCTCAAGTTGGGGGAGGTGGGGTTTCAGGGAATTCTCTGTCACCCAGTCTGATGACGTCTGTGTCCATGGCAGCGCTGTGTCCAGCTCACTGGAAAGGGAGAGGGCTCAACAGGGAACAATGAATACTGCCAGCACTTCTGTGCATCATGAGTCTTGCCTAGGCCCTCATTCAGACAATGTCTCCCTATAAGTCCCTGGTGGCCCCTGCGTACAACCTAATCAGCACTGGTGCTCAGAGCAAGCAGGTCCATCACTGCAAAAATCTGCTAGATGCCTTTAAGAGGCATCTGCTGATGCCACAGCCACCGTGTCACTCAGTCGCTTGGGACCAGGCAGCCCCATGTCCTCACCTCATCCTACCTTCTGCCGTTGCAAGGTGATTTCTTGGATGTCTCCCTAGTTGTGTGGCTTGTTCATCTAGATCCCAGGCAATATTTCCTTGCTGCTGCCCCTTGTTTCAGTCACAACTTTGATTTGGTCAAAAGTGGGATGAACAGAGCCTCTATCATCTATGCCACTTTTTTTTTTCTCTCAAGATTTGTTATAACTATTTATATAACATATTTTTTGGGCTACAGCTTAAGACAATAATTAAACATTAATTGGTTTACATAAAGATAAAATATATAGATCTAACCCTATGTTATAATTTTTCTTTGTAGCTATAAACTCAGAGTGTATGGATTAAAATCTCACCTTTATGTTACACTAACTGTATAACTTGGAGCAATTAACTTAAATTTAAATCTCATTTTTAAAAAAATTCAGGATAGAAATAATTAAAACAACTATTATTTAAGTTTATTGTAATGATTTTAAAAAGCTTCTAACACAGTGGCTGGTATATAATAAATAATGATACTAACTGCTGTATAGTTAGCTATTTTAATACGTGTAAAACATACATAATAAATATATGTTCTAACCTAGTGGATTAAATAGATAAAAATGTCTTTAGCTATAGGGGTTCTAGCCATAAAGTAATCTGAATACCTGAAGGATAGCAATTGTGCTTTATTATTTGCAGAGGTAGTCCCATATAGTCTTTGATCTTCCCAGAAACTAAATGAGGCATACATCTACTTGGTAATAAGTTTTCACTAACATTGTCATGAAACTGGTGTCAGAGTTGTAAAGTGAAGGGCATTCTGTTTTTGGAGGCAAATATACCTAAATATAGCTTTATCAATTACTAGCTGTATGATCTATAGCAATTCTGAGTTCCATGTATTATATTACAATGGTAAGAAATGTTAACCTAAAAAAAAGGCAAAATGAGAGGCAACATGTGCTTATTTGGGTTAAAAAAATACAAATTAGGAAGCACAGATTCAGGCAAAAACTCAAAGTGTTCCTTTTACAGGGAGAAGGCAAAGTATTTCTTTTTTTTGATTTGTTTTTGTTTGTTTTTCATGAAAAAAGAAAAAAAGATAATTACATAAATAGAAGAAAGAGATTTCTATTGGTGCTAACAAGCTGAGTTACTCTTTAGCTAATTGGCTATTAATTGATTCTAAAAAAAATGTTTATAATCATCAGTCTTTGTGGTCACAATGTCTGCTTTCCTGTTGGCTTTATAACTATTTGTTAGATGATGTTGGTTTAGGCCAGTCCAAAGGTTATTTTGCTCAATTTAAACATTCTCAAAGTTTGCCATCAAAAGAAATTCCAAACCTAAAGAAAAATTTTAAGAATTTAGGGACAATGGTGGTTTTCCCTCCAGCCCCTACCCTGAAGCCACACAACTCAGTCTCTCCTTGTATGTCTCTGGTACTCCTTTCCATCCCCTCAAGCTGAAGTTCATCTGCTAAAGCCCAGGATGAGTGGCTGGGAGTGACCATGGAAGAACATGAGCCCTTTAAGAGGATGCCTGGGTTTCAAGCCACTATTTGTCTCATTCAGAAGCATGAAATCCCCACTGAATTTTATAGCCAGATGTTGTAAGGGACTCCTCTTCCTGGCACTGGAGTTCCAGATTTGGAAGCCTGGTGTGGGGCTGGAACCCCTCATTCTTCAGGGGGTAACCTCTGCAGGCAAGATATTCCTCCCAATTCTTGACCTCTACCTGTGGATATAGGGACAGCTCATTTTGCATCTCTGCCCTTCCGACCAGTCTTGTTGTGACTTCTTTTCAGCTAATCTTTGGATGGTTCTCAGATTGAGTGTTCTATAATTTAGTTGTAAATTTAATATCATCACAGGAAGAGGTAAGCACAGCATTTGCCTACTCCATAATCTTGACCAGAACCCTTGGTTTTGTTCGTTTGTCTTATCATAGTGGAACTATTCTGTCTGATACTATAGTAAACTTCAATGTATACAAATTTAAAAAGAAAACATTAAGGATAGTGGGATCTTAAAATAAAATGCAGAATGTGATAAAAGGATTTATTAAAATTTATGAAACAATCTCATTAAAAGGAATGGAGGAAAGGGAGCAGACTTAAGTATTTTGGCAAATGAGTAAAGTCTGTAAGATAAAAGACATAAGAAAATGTACTTAAGCACTGTACCCTAGTTGATAGACTTGTTTTTCGTGGAGTATAGGTTAACAATTCTGAAACCACTATATATGTATGCTGGAGTTGAACAATTATTTAAATGGATGGAGAAAGACAGGAGCCAGGTTTCTCACTGTTGGAGTGGGAGGTTAGTAACAAGCAAGGTAGAAGGCTAGAATGGTGCATGTGGTTTTCCATTAGAGACAAAGATATCAGTATGAACCTATGTATATCTTAATATAAATACAGATGTATACATCTAATAATATTTATACACACAAATATTTTCTTGTACTGTCAGTTTAAGGGAGCCTGAAAACAATCATGTGCCAGGAGCACTAGCATACTTAGCACCCGTATCTTGGTTTCTAACACCATTCACAAATTTGGTGAAATGGCTGATATCTAGACTAAGGCACAATTTTTACAAGATAAGCGTAGAACATTTTGTAGTGATAGGAAGTAAGAAAGTACAACACACATATGTACTGACAAAACACACATATACACGCATAAAATAACAGTAGTATGTCAAAGAGGCATAGGAGTCAACTGAAAGAGCTCCCAGTGGCCAAAAGTGAGACAATTTGAACAAAAATAAATACAATATTGGATTATAATCCATAGAATAAAATAAATGCTATTTTGTTTGTGCACATGCATACATAAATACATTTATACAGTTAATTAATTGATGGAAGAGAACACACTAGCTTTAATGCAGAATTCCAAATAATATATGTAGATAACTCTGTTTTCAAAGAGATGGAGCATAACTTTCCCATTAATTGTTGGCTGCACATGGTTACTTGATGCCAATTTGTACAGTATAAGAGGGATATTAAAAGTAACCTTACACTGCAGAAATTTGACAAACACCACTTTAGCCAGGTGATCAAGGTCAACATGAACAATAATAAGTCATTTTGTTAGTTTGTTCTCTTGATGTGAGATTTGAGAATGGCACTTTACCTCTTTGGCCTTCTTCTCAGAGATTCAGAGACACAAACTGATCATGTAAAAAATAATTAAACAAATATCAGTTATGAAACATTCTACAAAATATCTTACTTATACTCTTCAAGACCATCAGATCATCAAAAAATGGAAAGACTGAGAAAGTAAAGACCCTAAAGGAAAAATTTTTTTAAAATTTTAACTAAAGATAATGTAATATTCTGAATAAAATCCTAGAACAGAAAAGGAGATTAGTGAAAATTTAAGAAATCCAAATAAAATATGGATAGTTAAAACTATTGTATTAATGTTAGTTTATTTGTGACAAATGAATAATAATAATATGCTAATAAAGAAAATTGTATGAGCTATAGTAAAAATTTTTCAGACTTTGGGTAAATCTAAAACTTTAAAAATATTACATTAATTAACACAAAATAAATTTCAGTAAATAAAGATTAACATCTTAAAATTTCATAGATAATATAAAATCACTTTCATTTTAAAATAATTAATAAGGCCTATGTTTCTTAGTAAAAATAATTTTACATGTTAAAAATATGGGAATAATTGATATGTATTGAATGTTTAGGTAACTTTTAAGATTTACTTTGGAATAATTTTTTTCTTCTATTTATTATTTGTTTATATACTATTCTAATGAAATTTAAAGTTTATATTTTAACATTTCCATAAAAATACTAAAGAATTTTCTTTTATATTTTATAAATGTGAAACATGTTTTTCTGCCTTTGTTGCAAAAAAACAATATAAAAGGGAAAATTACTCACAGATTTAAGACTCTGTTCTGATATCAGCTCTGTATTTCTTGTGTTAAAATAAATTAATACAAACATACAAATTAAATGTATATATATATCAATCATTTCTAAAGTGTCACTAAAACTATTATTAAAAAATAAAGTACAAATTATATAGTAAAGTGTAAGGTTAAATAGAATCATTTAAAATGATCTATTACAACCAGAGAAGGCAGAAAATGGTGAAGGAAAGAGATGGGAAAAACTAATCCAACAGCAATGAATAGAAAACAGTTACAAAGATGTTAGATGTTAATCCAACTATGCTTATATTACTTTAAATGTGAATGGTTTAAAAATACAAATTAAAATACAAAAAATGTCAGAGTAGATAAATAAGATCCAACTGTATACTGTCTATTAAAATAAAGAACTAAGAGAGTATAGAGTGTCTCAAAAAAAATGGTCCAAAAGACAAAAATCCAAAATAGTAAAGAAAAAAAATGACCTAAAAAAATCTCTTAGATTTAAACTATTAAGAAAGCACTGATTATCTCTTTAAAATACCATTTGCAGAATTTTAAAGGGAGAAGTTGAATTGTACTGGGTTCAGGAAGATAAAATTACTAAGTGAAACCAGTGAGAATATTATTCTTTAAAATTCTGTGAATAAATAATAAGGATCTGATAGCAACTTGAAGAAGATTCCTAGTGAAATGTTTTGTTACTGTTATTTCAAAATTTCTAGTATAAGAAATAATGCATATCTATAATTTGTGGAAAAGAAATTAGTATTATATACTATTCAAAATACAAAATTATAATGACAGATAAAATAAGAAGCATTCTGAGAAGATATGGGTAAATCAATTTACTTCTTGACATGTTCAATTTTCTTAACAAAATATAATGTATAGAGAAAAGAACTGGAATATAGATAGCATAATGGGTGGATATAGAGAATGATAAAGGTGTGAAACATCCATTATAGGCATTTGAGGAAGAAAGTGACATGGGAGATTCAAAAAATATTGTTTATTGTGCTGAGGATCTAGCTGGTATCAGAGACCATAAATTTATAGAGAAACAGCATCTCTAGTATAGTATTAGAGAAAACCATGAATTGGGTTAATAAAACTTAAAGGTTTACAGGCTGATTTAAAACTCAGATTTAAAAAACTAGGTACAGTTGACCCTTGAACAATGCAGGGGTAAAGGGTTAGTTAAAATTCTGTGTATAACCTAAGTTTGCTCTCCATATATATGAATTCCCAACTGCAGATCAACTGGCAAGAAAATGACTAAAATGAGGCATCATTATGGAAATACTGCTTGGATATATAGCACAAATGTGAAGTGATAAAAATTCTATAACAATTAAATATTTCAGTTTTGATGGAAAAACAGGTGCAATAAGAATAACAGAGTGTAAGATGCTGACAAATTAAGTTGAGCAGAGTTTAGTAATTGAAATTTCACATTTCTGAGATGGTAGAAATCTAGGTAATAATCTAAGTTTGACAATGATTTTTTTTTTCTGGAATGATGGTGGTTTATTTTATTTCAGAAGAATAAGAAGCTTTGAAGTTATAGTTATAGGCTTAGTATAATGAAACAGAATACAAACTTTGAAGTAATTGTCAAATCTCTCAGTGATTATGAGAGCCTAGGGGATTAATAAATAATAATAACTAGAGTAATAGAAGGACATTAACTGAATTTTGTAAGACTGGAAAAAAGAGGCTCTCTGGCATTTTAGTTGAGACTGATAGTTTGAATGTGGCCATGGGAGTAAACAAAAAGTGAAGTATTTTTATTGAGAAGCTTTGCCTTAAAAGTAGAGGTGGGGACTTGCTAATGTTAGAGCAAAGAGTTAAAGTGTTTGTGTTCAATGAACAGGCTTTGAGTTAAGGAATATTTATATGCCATAAATAAAGAGTTCCAGTCTACAGTGGAGTGTTTGAGAATGGTTACAATAGGAGGAAGAATCAGAATAAAGGCAACACAACTGTAAGGTAATGGAGACTATGTGAAAATTGAGGAGGTAATGATAGAGGTGACCTAAAATTATAGTCAATTTGGAGAAGACTGTAGGGATTTTCTGCCCCTAAAGTGGTAAGTAGTGACAGATAAAATCTTAGATGCCTCCAGAAGATAATTGAGGCTAGCAGTCTTTGGGCATGCAATATATATCTAGCTGTAAGTTATACCTGTTAAATTTAGGGGGAAAATTGCTTTTAACTTGCCTGTCATCAAGTAATCAAATGGAGATTGGGTATTCACCTTATGCATAAAAATATAGCATACACCAGAAAGATTTTTAAAAAGAACAAAATTAGAACAATAATCATTATTCTCACTGACCTTATACTCTAGAGCAGGGTCCCCAAACCCCTGGCTATGAAACGGTACTGGTCTGTGCCCAGCAGCAGGCCAGTGAGCAGAGCTTTATCTGTATTTGCAGCTATTCCCCATCACTAGCATCACCTCTTCAGCTCCGCTTCAGATCATCAGGCATTAGATTCTCACAGGAGCACCGGTCCTTGGTATCAAAATGGTTGCGGACTGCTGCTTTAGTATACAAAACAATATACAAACCAATGTTGTATAAGGAAAAATTTAAAAAATAATAAAATAATATAATAGAGTCATATGAAAACTAACAAACACCTTTTGGAATAAAAGATTATGATGGCTGTTTAAAATCAGCCAGTTTTTAAGTAAGCTATATTCATTTAAAAATCAAAAGTGTAGATAGGGATCTTTTTGCAGGCTGGCTTTTTATTGGATATATTTTAGATACTCTAGCTAAAGTATAAGAATTATTTCCTGAACTGATGCTCTAAATTGCAACATTATTTTCTTAACATATACAGTAGTCCTCCTGTTACCTTGGGAGATAAATTTCAAGACAACCCAGTAGATGTTTGAAAACAGATTATATCAAAACATATATATATATATATATATATATATATATATATATATATATATATATATATACTATATTTTTCCTATACCCACATATGTATGATAAAGTTTATCTTATAAATTAAACACAGTAAGAGATTAACAATGATAGCTAATAATAAAATGAAACAATTATGACAATAAAAAAAAGGATTATTTGAACACAACCACTGCAATACTGTGATCTGATAACCAAGATTACCACTAAACCACTAATGGGCACATAATGTATACAACATAGATATGTTCTACAAAGTAATGATGCATGTCCCAGGCAAGATGAAGCAAGACGCTGTGAGATTTCATCACACTACTCAGAACTGTGTCCAATTTCAAATTTATGAATGTTTATTTCTGGAATTTTTTATCTAATATTTTCAGACCATGGCTGATAGCAGGTAATTGAAAGTTTAGAAAGTAAAAGAGTAGATAAGGGGGAGTACTGTATTTTATATTCAAATGATAGCTGCATTTGCAAGAATCAAGACATTTAAATGGCTTTAATTCAAACTATAGTATATAGATACATACTATGTTTTTTTAAAATAAACATGCATATTTTCCATCCTTGATAAATTGTAGAAATTCTCCTTTTGTAACCTTGCTGCTTTCTGATAAAAAGTCAAATTTTAAAATGTTTAAATGGTGTTCTTAAGCTATATTACCATTATGATGGTTGTGGTGATTTGAGACTCACTCATGTTATAACAATTTATTCTTCCAATCTTTAATTATTTTTAAAATAATTAATGAGTGTATAAAGAGAAGCCTTGCTAAAAAATGAAACATGTATCACTTAGATGGTATTTTAAAGCAAATAATATAATCCTCTAAAATAATGTGTTCAGCTGAGTGTGGAAGATCACCGACATAGTAGGATGTGGTGGTTTCCCCTGTCCTAGTGAGGGTTAACTATTACAAGAAGCATCACTGGTTCCCAATGGGAATTGAAGGTCCAGGAGAAACTGCTTCATCATATACTGCATGAGCTTCTGCTCTGTGAAGATGAACATTACATTCTGTAAACCTGACTCCATGAACAGTTGTGTCCTTATGCTGTATGTGACAATCTGGATTTATAGACCTATTGCTATTACTCTGTTTTTAAATGAGTTTAAATTAGGAGACCCTTATTTTATGGATAAATTGTTATATTTTTGAGACCAGAGCTGGTTTAAACAATTTATATTAAGCCCAGTGGAACAGAAAATCTTATTATTTGATTCTATATTACTAGGTAGCTTCAAAATTATAAAATTGCCAATTCATTATTTGTATTTATTTGGTTAATACCTCAAAATACAAAATGTACTAATTTTTAATTTTATTTGGAACATTGTAATTAAAGCATACAATGGATATTTATTCAATATCTATGATGTGTTACATAACTTGAATTGCTAAGATATATGTTGTATAAATAAGTAGCATAATTGGACATTACAGATATTGTGATTTAAATGTATATTGTATATATTAATACTACAAAAACAAGATTGAAGCAAGCAGATTATTTTATAAAAACATATTTTATGTCACCTTTATTGGAAAGAAAGAAGTAAACTATATTTGCGGCTGCTATGAATCTGTACATATAAAGTCCTAGGGCAGCCACACACACACACACACACACACAAGATTATTAGAGCAAATAAACAAGTTCAACAAGTTCATCAAGGGTGTAGGATACTCAGTCAATATATAAAAATGAATTGTATGTTTATACAACTTTAATAAGCAATCCAATATTAAGTAAAGAAAATGATTCAATTTATAATAGTGTCAACAATAAAAAAAGTGAGAGTATAAATTACAAAAGAATTGCAAAACTTTTACACTGAAAACCATGAAACATTTTGTGTGAAGTGTTGAAAGGAAAAGGGGAAAATAGAGAATGATAGAAGAGTTAAAAGCATGTTTATTTTTGTACAAATGTTGATTGTTTATGACTGAAAGGAAGTTATTTATTCTTCAGTGATTTTAAAAGGAACTATTTAATATAAACTATGGATATAATGTTTCTCTTTGACATAAACATGTAAATTAATTGAAGTTCAAATTTTAACCTTCTCAACCTTGATGTATGTACTCATGTTTATGAGAGTATTTTAATATTCTATTAATTTTCCATAATACTTGAAACTAAAATCAGACATGTTGATTATTGGAAACTTTAAAAACTCAAGTTTAGATGTGACAAAAATGACTTTAAAAATAAGAAATATCGCGGTCTTAACATTTTAAAAATTTTTGTAGTTGTTGCTTCAAAATCTGATCGATAATGATTAAAAGCAATTCAAAGTAGAGTAATTTAGAGTAAATTAGAGCATTATGATTCTGAAAAGATTTCAAATGAAATGTTTCAAATATAGGAGTTATCTTAGTCTAAACAGATGTTAATATTTTATAATATTGAGCTCTCTCGTATATTTAATTCATTTGATATGTTATTGGAAAAATAACATTTTATATGTTTTTTAAATGAGCTTTCCACAAGCTGAGGCCAATATTTAGTAATAAATACATACATATATACATACATAGTAAAAACTGTCTGGTGTAACCTGGGAGCAATCGTGTTTCTCAGAATAAAAAGAGACAGGTGTGAGGTGGTGTTTTATTGTGGTTTTAATTTGAGTATCTCTAATAGCTAGTGAAGTTGAACATCTTTTCATATGTCTGTTGGTCATTTGTATGTCCTCTTGATATAAGTGTCTGTTTTGGTCCTCAGTACATTTGTTTATTGGATTTTTCTTACTGTTGACTTATATGAGTTTTTTATATATTTTGGATATTAGGCCCTTATCAGAAATGTTTGCAAATATGTTCTCCCATTCAATGTTTCCCTATTTGCCTTTGTTGATGGTTTCTTTTGCTGTGCAGAATATTTTTAGTTTGATAAAGTCCCATTCATTTAGTTTTGCTTTTACTCCCTTGTCTTTGAGGTCAAATTAATAAATTCCTCTCTAAACTCAACGTCCATGAGTTTAGTACCTATGTTTTCTTCTATGCAGTTTATTGTTTCAGGTCTTATCTTTAGGTCTTTGATTTATGTAAGTAAATTTTAGGCAAATAATTTTATTCCTGAAGAGAGACCTTCACAATATTTACCATGACAGATTATTATATTGTAACAAAAAGAGAGAGAGAAAGAAAGAAAGAAAGAAAGAAAGAAAGAAAGAAAGAAAGAAAGAAAGAAAGAAAGAAGGAAGGAAGGAAGGAAGGAAGGAAGGAAGGAAGGAAGGAAGGAAGGAAGGAAGGAAGGAAGGAAGGAAGGAAGGAAGGAAAAAAGAAGGAAGGAAGGAAGGAAGGAAGGAAAGAAGGAAGGAAGAAAAGAAAAAGAAAGAAAAGAAAAAGAAAGAAAGAAACAAACAAACAAAATAAAAAGAAAAGAAAATAGCAACATGTAAACAAATTGGACACTTTAAAACTGTGTCACAATATATGCTCATGTGCATTGACTTTAAGGCAACACAAAGTGGTAGCCTAAAAAAGTTCTTTGTAATATTTTTATAATTTTACTTTAATGTAACAAAACAAAGTCCACTCTGATGTTTTTATAGGTTTAAAAAAATAGAGCAGGAAAAGGTAAAATGGAAGGGCTTCTAGGATGGGTGCACAGTCTATAAGAATATTTACTATGTTTTTTTACAGCTTTTTAAAAATATAATAGACAATTAGTTGCTCATATTTACATTGTACAATTCAATGAGTTTTTTAATTCAGTTATAGTTGGCATACAATAATATATTGATTTCAGTTTTAAAGCATAGTGATTAGAGATCTACACAACTCAAAAAGCTATCACCCCACTAAATCTAGTTCTTCTCTCTCCCCCAACATATTTATTACAACATTGTTGACTACTTTCTTTTTGCTATACTATATAACTCCATGACTATTTTGTAACTATTCATTTGTACTTCTTAATCCCTTTACCTTTTTTCATGTTCCTCTCAACATTCCTCCCATCCAGTAACCCTCAAAATATTCTCTATATCTATGAATTTGTTTTTGTTTTGTAGTTGTTGTTATTTATTTTGTTCTTTAGATTTCACATGTATGTAAAATCATGTGGTATTTGTCTTTATCTAACTTACTTAATTCAACACAATACCCTTTAGGTCTATCAAGGCAATATTTTTTTCCATCCCTTTCCTCTTAGTCTCTGTGTGTCTTTTAATCTGAGGTGAGTCTCCTGTGGGAAATATATGTAGGGGTCTTGTTTTCTTATCATTCATCCACTCTATCTTTTGGTTAAAGCACTTAATCCTTTTCTATTTGAGGTAGTTGTTAATATATATATATATATATATATATATATATATATATAAATGTGTGTGTGTGTGTGTGTGTGTGTGTGTGTGTATATATTTATTTATTTATTTATTTATTTATTTATTGTTATTATTTTTTTTTTCTTTAAGAAAAGTTCCTCCAACATTTTCTATAATATTGACTTGGCATTGATGAGTTCATTTAGCTTTTTTGTTTGTTTTGGTCTGAGAAGCTCTTTATCTGTCCTTTGACTTTAAATGATAGCTATGCCAGATAAAGTATTCTTTGTTGTAGATTCTGGGTTTTCATCACTTTAGATATTTTGTGCCAAGCTCTTTTGTTCTGCATAGTTTCTTTTGAGAAATCAGCTGCCAGTCTTATAGGTGCTTCCTAGTAGGTAACTAACTGTTTTTCTCTTACTACTTTTAAGATTCTCTCTTTGTATTTAACCTTTGGAATTTAATTATAATGTGTCTTGGTGTAGGCCTCTTTGGATTCATCTTGTTTGGGACTCTCTGAGCTTCCTGGGGTTGTATGTATATTTCCTTCAACAGGTTAGGGAAGTTTTCCATCATTATTTCTTCAAATAGATTTTCAATTTTTAGTTCTCCCTCTTTTCCTTCAGGAACTCCTATGACACAGATGCTCTTACATTTTAATTTTGTCCCATAATCTTCTTAAATTATTATTGTATTTGTAGCTTCTTTTTTCCTGACATTCTGCTTGGGTGTCCTTGACTTCCCCATTCTTTATATCAGTTGTTCAATCCTCTTCTTCATCCACTCTGTTGATTCCTTCTAATATACTCTTCATCTCAGATAATGTATTCTTCATTTCTAACTGGTTCTCTTTTATAATTTCCATTTGTATTTTTATATTTTTTACTTTTTTTAAAGTCCCTGCAGAGTTAATCTACTCTTCAACTTAAGTTCATTGAGAATCCTTATAACCAGTGTTTTGAACTCTGCATCTGTTGGATTGCTCACTCCATTTTCCCTGGAGCTCTGATCTGTTCTTTCCTATGAATTTCGCTTCTTTTTCTTCCCATTTTGGCTGTCTTTCTGTGTCTGTTTTTATGTACTAAGCAAAACTCCTAAGTCTCTCAGTCTTATTAACATGGCTTTGTGTAGTAGGTATCCAGTGGCACAGTCCTCAGAAGGATTTAGCCAAGTTTAGCTCCAGCCTGTGCCCCTCTGGGGCTACCAGTTTAGATTCAGCAAGCAATCCGCAGATGCTGTACTTTTAGTTGCCTCAAGAGGCCATGCCAGAAAATGAGGTCAGTTGCCACCAGAGTGGGTCTTGCAGATGCTCAGCAAGGGGATAGAATGCCTGAAGACACACCTGGTTGTGGCTTGGGTAGGGCCGCAGATTGAAGGGGGTGGAGTGTCAGGGAATTCTCTGGGAAGAATGACTTCTATTATTCACTTTGATGATGTTTCAGCTATGGCAACACTGCATCTGCACACTGGAAGAAGGAGGTTAAACTGAAGAACAATGGATATCACCAGTACTTCTGCCAGCAGAGTCTCGCCTCCTGCATGTGCTCCAAAAACTCAATGTCTTCCCATATGTCCCTGGTGCCCCATGAGCAGCTGTCCCGGTGCTGGTGCTCAGAAAAAGTGAACTGTCACTATGGAAATCTGCTCATGAACATGGCCCCTTTAAGAGGAATGTCCGCAGCTGCTGGTTGCTGCTGTCATAGCCTCTGTCCTACTCAACCATGGGGCTAAGTGGCATCACGTCTTCGCCCCCTGCTACCTCCTACCATTACAGAGTAATTTCTTATTTCTCTCCCTAGTTGTAGGGCTTCATTAATCCAGAACCCAAGTGACTCTGTTTGCTGTTTGCTCTGTGTTTCCATCACAACTTTGATACAGTTGCAAGAGGAGATGAACAAAGCCCCTATCATCTATGCCATTTTGCCAGGTCAATATGTACTCCTTTTGATTGGCTGTGGTAAATAGTCCTGAATGTTCATGTATAGCAGGATTTGGTGGTATCTAGTAGTCAGCTAATAGCTACCTAGAAGTTGATTCTAAGCTATAATATACAGTCAGGATTATAAAAATTCTATTGTTCACTGGCCCATAGTTATTAACTGTTTAATTACTCATCATTTTTTTCTCTGTAAATCTTTTCAGTGAAATCTTTTGTAGTAACATCCCTGATTAATGTCTGCATGATTTTAATTATGCTCACATGGCCTATATGTTTAGGGCGTTCTTTCACCTTCCTACAAAGGGTTATTTCTAGGAGATAATGCCTCACAGAGGAGGGAAGTCCAGGGATTGCATCATATGATGAGATGTTTTAGATCAATTATAGACAACAAGAGGGTGAGAGAGAGTCATCAGTCTACCACTGAGAAGGATCTTTAATTTCTTTGAAGAGTAACTTCTTATGAAAAGGTATAGGTGAGCAGTTCAATCTGTTGAGCAAACAATGTTAGCTGAAGTTTGATTTATAGATTTATGTAACTGGGAGAAGCAACAGGCACAACACCATATAACTACCAAAAAAAAAAAGAGATGAAGTCAAATTATTAAGCCAGCTTGTAATATTTTTCTAAATAACAAACCTATTCCTGAAGCAACCATCCAAAATGTTGCTGACTAGATTATCTTGGTTCCTCTGCAGAGACTTGTTGAAACCTGCCATGGCATCTAAGATAATGACCAAAATGAAAAATGGCAAATTTATTACATATGTATATAATGAAATTTCCACACAGATATGAGACTCTAGGACACATTGGTCAGCTGAGGTTACATGTTGCTCTGGAGAAAAGAGAAGAAATTAGGGGTCTTAGATTCCAAAGGCAAAATAGGGAATGAGAAAGAGCAAACATGTGGTAAAACAAACTTTTGCAGGGTCACGAAAAACAATGGGACACAGAGGGGAGTCCAGCACACAGGTTTTGTTCACTTTCTTTCTGTCTGCCACAGTTAATTTATATACTAAGTATGCTAAGTCTGCCTTCCTGAAACAGATTTTTCTATCTGAGTTTCTTTAAGCAGGTAAAAGGGATGGGGATCAAAGTTTCTTTCCGAGTCTTTTGTTTCTTTAAAAATAATGAGCTTAAAATCAATATCCTTAAAGGCATCTTCTGAGGTGGCAAAACTTCAGTCTCTCTCAGTCTCACCTTTGAATAGAAGTTTGAATAAGAAGTTTCATATTCCAAAAGGTAAGTTGGGAGATTGCTCCATATTTCAATGAATCAATCCTTCAGTCCTGAGCATAAGTCAGTTCAGTTAAACCTAAAACATGTCTCATTACAGAAGGTAGTAAAGCAGATGGGCTCCCAAAGGTGCTTCTATGGAAACAAAAGAAAAACAAAGGTAAATGATTAAGAAAAAATATAAACTAATTTCCAATTAGAGAGGGCTGCCAGTAGAAAAGATTTCTAGATATCAGGCTCATAGCAATTTTTGTGTTTTGAAATATCTTTGATGATATCAGGCAAAATTTATTTTTAAGTGGCTTGCATAGCATCAGTCATAGAGATTATCTGAGCATGTTATGGTGATTTCTCTGCAGTTTATGTCCAATTGTTTAGCTGCAGTTTGAAGGGCTTCAGGAAAAAGTCAAAGTGTTTAAAGAAATTAGAAATACTAGTTTAGAGAGTTGCAACCAGATATTTGAGGAAACTAGAATTCAGGATTTAATCCAGTTTAAAGATAATAACAAAAACCTTAAAAACGTGAATAGGACCAGAATTTAATATCCATACATGCGTATTACAGTTTCTGCTAGGACACCTTTTCTCTCTAAAATTGCCCTTTTTAATTTTTTTACCACAGATAGCCAAATTAAGACTAATTTATTTGCGAACAAACTTAGTTTTAATAAACTTGACCTATTATTTGTAGAAATACAAGAACAGTGGTCAATTGTGTTTTTAAAATTTGCTTTGCTGGAATATTTCATAAGAAATCTTTCAATTAAACCTATAATAACCTCTCAAGACTAAGAGGCCAAGCCACTTCCTTGCAATCAGACTTTACCTGCAATACCTGTAGATTTGGGTAAATTACTCTTTTCTTGAGGTTTCTCAAATATTCTGAGGTTCTTAAACTTGCTGGAAAACGACCTTCCTTACTCATCTAGTTGGGATGCTGGGAATCCTGTAAACAAGGTACCATGTTGTTTTCTCAAGGGGAATTTTATTAGCTTTCATAAGTCAATCTAGTTTTTTTAAGGCTGTCTGGTCATGTATGAGTTTATGCATGTGTCTCAAACATGACATTCCAGTTTAAGCCTTGGTAATATAACTAGTGCATCCTGTTATAAGGAGAATGAATTTAATGTAGGGAGGAGGCAAGAGAATTAAAAATGTTATTCAAGCCACATTCAAACACTGCAATGTGCTAATCAGCCCTGCAGCCACGCCAATAGGACACCTACAAAACAAAGAAAGATTTCTACTGGGATTGCTAACAGCTCATTCTCCACACCTGTGAAGGAGAAACAGGAACCAAGAGTCATTCCCTATGGCTAGAACCATGGTGAACCTATGAATTAAAGGCTGGGAACTGCCAGCAGGCCTTTCACTCTACATATGCTTACCTTTTCATGCTACATAATCTAACTTTTTCTTGCTGCATTCTCTTCCTCTTTCTCACTGTATGTCTATACCAAAAGAAATGGAAACTAAAGAATGACATATAAATTGAATTCCCTAAACACAGGGTCACTCTCAGTACCTTTACTCTGATTCTCATAGTTTCTCTCACTGTTCCTCTCACACTCTGCCTCTGAGAGGAGACAACATTCTGTGGACTGTTACTCATTTTCTAATAAACTTTCTTTTTGACTCTAATTTTGGCATGTGTGTTGAATTCTTTGGCCACTCTGCCAAAAGATCCTCTTCTCTCGGTGCAGGGCTGGTCTCCCTGTCACTTAGAGAAATTTGCCCTGTCCTGCAGCAGATTCTAATTGATTTTAGGCAACCAACAGTATTGACATGAAAATAAAAATACTAAGAATTTCCCAATTCCTGAAGGATTAGAGAAAAATAAATAAATGTTTCAGTTCTGCTTACAGATATATAATTTACAAATTGCTTTAAATTATAGGTAGTTTAAGAAAGACAAGTTTATATTTGTAAAACAAAAGATTTAAGAAATCAGCAATATTTCAAACAAAAAGTAATAAAAAGTATAATCATCTTCATCAGTTTTTTCAGTCCCATGAAATTAATTCTTTTTCATCTTGATCTTTTCTTAGCAGTTTTGTGATTTAAGTTTTTCCTTAAAGTTTTACAAATCTTCATCCAGTTTATAAGTATGATTTGAAAGTTAATCAGAACTGATGTTTTAAAGTGTCAGAGTGCTTTCCATGGAACTTTCTGAAGATGAAACACATTTGCAAAAGCATCAGAGCACAACAATAACGCTCTGTAAATGACAAAAGACTTAAAATGGCATAATTAAAGATCTTGTGGCAGCCTGACTGTGCTTGATCATTCCTACTTGAATGAGTTAGTTCCTGACTGCACACCCCCTTCCCAGGACTCTCGGCTGATGTGGCAGTTCCAAAACCTGCTGAAAGGATTGAGCCGGTTTCCTTATAGTTTGGCAGCCAATCAATGTTTTCCTTATGTTCTCCTTCCCTATATGAGATTTCTGTAGCTGTGTATGAATGCAGAAGTACACGATGGTATAAAACTGCCCACCACGTTTTACAATCCTTACAATTGGGGCTCAGCCTTTGGATAAGAATCTGCTGAGCCAGTGCTGGCCTCAATAAACGCTGTTTTCTGCTTATAACCTCGGTGTCCCATCTCTCTATTAGAAAATCCCACAACAATCTGATCACAATGCAATTGACAAAGAAATTTGCTTTCCTTCATAACACAACATATTAATATTACAACTAGAATTGCAAATAAAAACACATCAGGACATTGTAAACTCAAAGATTTTACATAATATCTAGAAAATTCATTTTAGTAATAAAATGTGCATGACAATGCAACATAATTATCATGTCATTATCTGATAATGCTTCTCATGATTTCAGCATAGCAGATAGGCCTAATTAAATTTATCCCCTTTATAAAGAGAGAAATATTTTCTTGGAAACATTTCAGGGATTCTTCTGAAGAATCTTTCCTCAAAGTTAATTTTCAGATTTAAAGTTTTGGGAAAAAGTTTGCCAACATTTTAAAAGTTTTAGTACCTTTGGTCCAATAAGATCATAGGTCATTTTAACACAATACTTAGTTATATATTTAATCATGATAACAAAGACTTCACAGGCAAATACAGAAAGTTAATAGTTATAAGCAAAATGTAACTCTTTTAATATTAAGAATGCTTGTTTACTTAAGCAGTTTAAGACCTGATGATATACAGCACAGGAAATGATTTTAATAAATCTTTGTTTTTTCTTATAATCTTATTACAATCATACCCACGGTACGGGAAAATTATGTTCTTATAACAGAGAGAAAAAGAACTACACTCTAAATCTGCATTAGCATACTTTAGATATTAAAATTTACTTAATAAAGTTAATTCCAATTTTATTCAGTTTGATTACACATAAAATTCTTTTTCTCAAGATTTCATTTCATAAACCTTCTAAAACTTTCATTGTAATTTCCGCAAGAATGTATTTTTATACCTTATAACATTTTTTATTTCACACAGAATTCTTAAACCTTAGAAATCTTAATTTTTACTGAAAACTAAAAGTAAGCAATTAGCATTCTTTACATTGAAAAATTTATGAATACATTTTATAACTTCTAGAAACAGTTTATTTTTCTGGCAATTATATTTAATAATTTTTTAAGAAATATATGCTTCCTCAAAAGAGGACAAGACATTTTTATAAGCAGATTCAAATATATCTCTTAGTTTCTCTTTAATAAAAAGCCAAAAGTGGGTAAACCTATGTTTAGCAACTAATATTTAACAATTTTATCTAATTCAAAAATGATCTAGATATTCAATAATTTAACTTAATCATTTAACTCAAAGAAACATTAAAGTTTCAAGTTACTAAAAGATTTGGATAAATAATTTTAAGTGCAATAAATACCACATATTCATTGGTAAAATTTTTCACTTAAATACCTTTTAACCCACTTACATATATTTAGTTTATTAGATCTTAAAAATTATGTTTAGATTACCCATGTAAACTTCAGGAGACATCAAAGCCAATTATTATTGCCAATAATTTTTTTCTACTGATGAATTTTGCAGCAGAGATAAATAACAAACTTATTTTTGTAAACCCAAGTAAAATGAAATTTTTCTATTTAATATTGATAACTCTAAAGACATGCTCATTTAATTAAACCAAACTGAAAAAAGAGTTAATAACAAATATTTTGAAAAACATTTCAAAGTTAATTTATATAAGTGCTTAATTCTTTCATGTCAATTAAACAGTTTTTTAAATTAATACCATCAAGAGTTAGAAAGTACTATATTATACATAAAATATGCAAACAAGCAAGCACAGAGATCACAAAAAGGAAGCACATGCACAAATGGAGTTACTAATTTTTGTAGAGATAACACCTAGAATTTTTTATTTACCCAGTTTTCAAGAATCACCTTTATTTAAAGAAATGGCTCTTAGATCCTAGAGAAATGCAAGCACAGAGAAATATTCAAGTTATATTTTTTTAAAAAATCTGCTTCTATCAGCTCCTGTATGTGGACTCAGAAAACCTTATTGGTTTCCATTTAGCTTGTTTATTTGACATTGTTTGAAAAGATTTACATATTTTATGTTTTGCAATAACATAATGGAAATGTTCCCCAATCAGATACATTTTCTATCACCATAATGCAATCAGATAAAATAGACACAAGCAGTTCACAAAAGCCTGTTCAAATATACCAATTCTACTAAAACTTTTTAATTCCATTCACTTTTAAATTTCTATCTATATCTTCCACTAGGACTTAATCAACTGGTCTGGTTTTACAATATCAGGTAGCAGTGTTCCCCAGCCAGACATAATATCCATTCCCATAAAACATTTAGGTTAAAAAGACAACTTCTTTATGTAATATCTGCTTAAAAATTACAACTTTTATAATCCTTTAATTATCTAAAGGTTTCTAACCTGCTGACATGAATTCTATGACTTCTATTTCTGTTTCCTCTTTGGTTCATTTCTATTAATATTTTTATCTTATATTTTAATACGTATTTTCAATTTCCACCTTGTAGGATTGATTCTTGATTCTTTTTTCAGCCATCCCCATTCTCTCATTAATTATCGTTTTTATTTCCATGAGAGGAAGCTGAGACAGCAAATTTAATAAGCCTTCCCAACTTGGGTCTTCTTTGTAAGGCTAGTCATTATATTTCTTTATGTCCACTTTAAAAAATTTGGTCCTTTTATAGGCACCAATAAAATACTTGTTTACAATGTGTTTAAAAAAGTTTTCAATTTAGAAGCTTTTCCTATTCAAAGAATTCATCATCTTTTTGATAATAGTGAGATTTTAATAACAATGCAAACCAATAAGTCTTTTATAAATTAACCAAAGAAGTAAAAGGCTTTTTTTGGAGAATACAAAGGGTGAAGCCCTCACCAACCCAAAAGGTTTATTTCTCGAGTTAGTCTAAGACAATAAAAAAGAAGACAACAAGTGCTCCTTTTGTACTGGGACTTCTCATGACAAATTCTCCTGAGCTGGCATGGTCAGACAAAAGGTTACAGCTGCCTAGTCACAAAGTCCAGGTATTCTTGAGTGTCAGTCCAACTGGACACTGCTACCAGGAATTATGAGACTACCCAACTGCATGCTGAACACACACCAATAAGAGCACTTTTCAGATGGCAGGGATAAAAAAGTCAACTCTCAAGATGAGGGTTTTTATTACATGCACATTAACAGTTTTAGCTAATCCTTGTTTTTTTTCAGCCAGACTAATATCTAAGGGGATATGCTGTGAGTTTTGGGATTGTGCTGGTTTACACTTTTCGCTGATGCAGAAAAATTTTTCTTGAGGTTGGCAGGTGACCTGATGTTAATCTAACCTATTCCATGACCAACATATCCTACCACAGGAGTCTTTCTTTTCTTTTTTTTTTCTTTTCCTTTTTTCCCCCTTTTCTTCTTATTTATTTTTATTTATTTTTTTTAAGTGTCAAGCATCCTAATGACAAATGCTTGAATCATGCCCACCATTTTTGTTTTGGCTTTTAAGATTCCCTTAGCAATAGCTTTTACCTCATATGCCTACAATTCACAGTAAAGTTTGTTTAAATAGACACCACATCAATTTGCAAGAGCTGGCCTGGACAACATTTTATAAGATTGATGCCTGTATGCTCCTATGAAATCTTTTTTTTATGACAATAATACAACTGACAGAGATAAGGAAAGAAAACAAAAGAGCACACAACAAAGTGAGTACTTCTCACTAGGGAAAAATCTCTCATGTGGCAGCGAACTTCATGGCATTTCTATTGCATGTTGGATCCTGAAATTTCATCTGACTTAAGGAGAAAACCCCTTCTATCTAAAATGAGGGCTCCAACCTTCAACAAAAATAGGAATCTTTGTCTCTGAGAGGAGCTCACAGTTGAGGAGATTTAAAATTCTTATCAGATTTTGAAAAATCAGCTTTTTATTTTGCCAAATTTTTGACTTGAGGTCATACCCTCAATACCTCACTAGTCAGATGAAGACTTTTCTTCTCTGGCACCAGTTCCCACATGTCCTATGTGCTCCTTATGGATAGTTAAGAAAAATCCTTTCACATGGTACTAATTACTACTTGAAGGACAGCCCTTCCTATGGTACTAATGCCATAGATCTCGGACAGTCAATTATGAATATTTTGTTGAGGGATCACTCTCCTTGGCTCAATAAAGCTTCATGCATCAACCATAAGGTGTGGGTGCACAATTCTAGAATTTAGAGGAGCCAGAGAGAAGGTACACACTGTGATTTGATGAGTCATAATGGGAGCCACATTCTATCAAGAGGAAGCCATGCCCATTTCTGCTCTTTCAAAAATCAGATCCCTGACTCCTGGCACCAGATATGTTAAAGAAATACTTTCATGGTCAAAAGCTTTTCTAAAATTAAGAATTTATCCAGTCAAATGCTAGCCAGAAAATGACCAGGTCCTGAGGCATGAAGTCTAAACCAACAGCAGTAGGGCTGGATAGAGAATGCAATATGTCCATTGTCCTCGAGTTGATGGGTTCTTTTATACATTATGCTTTGGGAAACATAAATGTTAAGTTGTTTTGAAAGAATTTACATTGGCTACAGATAAGGAGCGGGTGGGAAAAGGTGAAGCAGAGGCAATTCTAGAATTACACAGTGTGGAAGAAAAACATATTTACTACTTTTGATTGGTTGTTGGAAACAGTGCTGAAAGTTCATGCATAGCAGGATATGGTGGCATCTTTTGGCTAGCTAATAGTTACCTGAAAGTTGATTCAAAGCTCAAACACACATTCAAGAATGTGATAGGTCTATTGTTAATTAGCCCACTGCTATTATTGGGTTACTTTAAACTCTTTCTCATCTCTGATGTACTGTAATTTAATTTGGGATATTTTAGAATTTTTCTCTTGTTAAAGGTTTACAAGAATGGTTTACAATGAGAATATTCAAGTTTATTTCTTCTGCCAGTTTTGGTAAATTATACTTTTGTCACTGTATATAAATTGTCAAATTATTGGTAAAGAGTTTATCATGATATTTTTTAGTACCTTTTTTACTGTCTACAGGTTTACAGCTATATATGCTTTTATTTAGTCTTTTTATTAGTAAGAGTTTTCTACTTCATTTTTTCTTGATCAATTTTGCTAGAAATCTTAAAATTTTATTAAATTTGTATAATCAACTTTTGGTTTTGATGATTTTTTTTCTGATGAATGTTTGTTTCCTATTTCACAAACTTCTGTACTTATCTTTTCTATTAGCTTTTTTTACTTTGTTTTAATTTGTTGTTTTTTCTAACTTTTTGATATAGAGGTTTAGTTACTGATTTTGTCTTTTTTTCCCTCAATATATGGATTTAACATTATAAATTTCTCACTAATGTATTGTTTTAGCTTTGTCAAACAAGTTTTGATGTATTGTACTTTTATTATAATGTAGTTAAAAGATTTCTTATTCTTGTTGTGTATTACAGGTTATTGATGTTATTTATTAATTATTCAGAGATAAGTTGTTTAATGTTTAAGAAGTTTTACATCTTTATAGTTTTTTATTATTAATTTTTAGCTTAATTTCACTCTTTTTTAGCTTAATTTCACTCTAGACAAAGAACATTCTTTAAATGAATTCAATTTTTGAAATTAATTGAGACTTTCTTTATAACCTTCATATTGTTTTTATTATTAATATTCAATATGTATTTAAAAAGACTGTAAATTCTGCATTGTTCATTGCTGTGTTCTACATATATAAATTAGGTCAAGTTTCTTAATTATGTATTAATAGCTATGTTGCACAATTTCTTAATGTGTTATTTAATTTCTTAATTATGTTATTTAGATTTTTAAAAACATATATATCAATAAAGACTGGTTTTTCTGTCCACTTATTCTCCCAATTATTTTGAGTAATGTTAAAATCTCCCACAATGATTATGGATGTTTTCCTTCTCTTTTGAATGCTCTTATATTTTGCTTTATCTATTTTGAAAATATATTAGATTGAGAATTATTATATCTTTCTTAAGTTATACATATTAAGAATAATATAGCTTTTGGTGAATTAAAATCTTTCTTTTTGTTTAGAAAATATCTTATGTCTAGAATGTTTATTATCCTAAAGTATAAATTTTACTATATCAGTATGGTGACATAGCTTTTTTTTTAGTGTTTTGTATTTTTCATTATTTTATTTTTAAACTTTGTTATCTTTTTGTTGAAAGTCTATCTCAGTTTTATAAAGTCAAATTTCATATTTTTATGCTATATTATAGTTTGAATTTCCTGAGAAAAATATCCTGACACAAAGATTTTCATGTATATAGCTTATTTTGGAGATGATCCCATGAATCACTGCCAGAGAATGAATAAATTAGATAAGAAAGGATAGGAAGCAACAGTGGGTATCTTGAGCTTAACCTAACCAGAGTCTTTGGCAGACAGCAAAATACACTCTTCAGAGACACTTTCTATGCTTCAAATGTTAAAGAATTTTGCTTTTCAATCACCACGTCTGAGAAGGCATTGGTTGAGGACTGCTCCCGGGAGGTAGAGTAAAGTGCTTCCAAATGTTTCCAAAGGCACGCAAGGTAGAAGAATGGAGATCAAGCCAATAATCATATAAATAGTAAAGGCTGATTGACATGGGCAGATCACCATCATTAGCAACTATATCTACTTTGCCAAAATTTGATTTAAATTTGTTTTTAATTAAATTATTTAAGGCATTTATATTTAGTGTATACATTTAGTGTGTATTTATAGTATATATACACTAATATTTAGTTTATATTATATTTAGTGTGTAATTATATTTAGTATATAGATATTACTCTTCACTTATGTTTATTTTCCACTTTTTAAATTATATTTAGTATATAATTATATTTAGTATTTAATTATATTTAGTATAATTTATTTAGTATATAAACACTACTCCTCACTTATGATTATTTTCCACTTTTATCTTTTTTTGTTTTGTATGAATCAAATATTTCATTGCATTTTATCCTTATATTAACTCATTATATTTTCTTTTATTCATATATTCATATACACCATAGCATTAGAATTATGTTATTGCAATGGAGTAAATGTTTGTGCTCCCTTCCCCCACCCCACCAAATTCACATGATGAAATCCTAATCCCAATATGAAGGTATTAGAGATTGGACCTTTGTAAGATTAGGTCATGTTGGTGGAAGCTTCATAAATGGGCCTGGCGCCCTTATAAAAAGGATCACAGTGAGCTTATTCAATCTCTTTCTGCCATGTGAGGATACAAGTAGATCTCAGACTCCCAGCATCCAGACTGTGAAACAAATTTCTGTTGTTTATACGCCTTTGGTACTCTATTAATATCATCCCAAACTAAGATTATCATGTATTCTTGATAGTCTTGATATTAATATGTGATAAAAATTATTTTATTCTCAAATAAATAATTCTAGTACTTTAAAAGGTACTAACACCTCTAGTTTTCTTCACTTTTACTTAATTGATATGCATTTTAATTTTACATTATGTCATATTCAGTTAATTTTAATTTAAAATTATCTACATATTTACTTATTCTGTTGATTTTTATTCATTTCTGAAATTCTTGCTTTTACTCTGGAGTTATTTTCTTTTCGTGCCTCTCAGTTTGCCATTCTAATAATCTGTTTTAGGTTTCAAATCCTGCCTTTTGTTCTGTCAAATCTGTGAAAATAATTTACTGATTTAGAGATTTCATAACTTTATACATATTATGTTTTTCAGATTTTAGAATGTCTATTTACAACTGAGTTTTAATTAATGGATAAAAACCTATATATTTTCATATATTCTCTACAGGTTTTTTAAATTTAAAAAGTTCATTATAAATTTTATTTTTTAATTTTTATTTTTTAGGTGAGGCATCCTTTGGTTGAACTCACAGATTGCAAAGAACTAGTCAGATTACAATCCCTTATTTTTAATTTTTTACACGTACAGCACCTGGTCTTCCTAGGTGGTCTCCAGGCCTGACCCTGGTTATCTTCTGAGATCAGATGAGATCAAGCTTGTTTAGGGTAGCATGGACATAAACTTCATTATAAGATTTTAAGTCATTCATATGCTTACATTAATTGTGAGATCAAACAGATTTATTTCTACTATATCTTCTCTTTTGTTGCCATTCATATTCCTTTGCCTGTTTACATAATTAGTAATTTTGATAGCATGCTAGGCATTGAATACAAAAAAATTTAAATGTTATCTTTCTTCAGAGAGTGAATTTGACAGAGGATTATGTGATTATCTTAATCTAATTAGAATTATGTTATGTCAAGGCCAGTTTGCAACCCTGATGAGACTAGATCTGCCTTTATTTACCTGTCTCTCTACAGTTTTTAACTAAGAGTCTCACATTTAATTCAGGTTTCATCATCTTTGTGCTCTCAAACTATCTATTTTTTTTTCTTCTCAAGACATATAAACTATGTTGTATAAAGCCCTCAGGATAAATGCAGTTGCACAACTCAGATCACCTCTCTGAATTTCTCCCCTCTCTCCTGCTTCTCTGTCTCAGCAGCAATTTACTGATTTTGAATAAATTTTCTACATTATTTGTTTTTTTCTTGAGAGTACTGGTCTCCTCTTAACTATTCCATCTTTACATGAATGTGTAAGTCTAGATTTATTTTATGATTATTAAATAAATTGTATCATCATAGCTGTTCATTTAATAATGTACATTCAGGCAAATAAAACTTGAGTTTGGTAAATAATTGGCTCGATGCCTTTACCAGGTTTCTAGTAAGAAGAATTTTATTTTACCTACAGCTGTACTCTACATAATAAAGTTTTCATCAATGATAGACCACATACACATTGGTAGTACCATAAGATTATAATGGAGTTTAATAATTCTTATCATTTAGTGGAAGCATAGCCATTGCAATATCAAAGCTCAACACATTACTCACATATTTGTGCTGTTGTTGTAAACAAACCAACTGTGCTACCAGTCACATAAAAGTATAGTACATATCATTATGTACAATACATAATATTTGATAATGATAATAAATGGCTATATTAATGGTTTATGTATTTACTACATTATACTTTTCATTGTTGTTTTAGAGTATAATCTTTATAATCATAAAAATTCTTTAAAACAGTATGTTATGTTATGCAGTCAGCAGCCTTATACATCTCATGTTCACTGCATACAAAATCAATTGCTATTGTTGCCAGTGAGAGGCCACTGTGCATAATTTGACTGGAAAGAAAATTAAATTGATTAAAGACTACAAAGGTAAAAAATTAATTATGATTATTATTCACCAGGTTGGCATGTTCCATTGCACAATAGTTATAAGTTTGAAGAACAAGAACAAATGACAAAAGCTGTTAAAGAATCTAATTTATTGAAGACAACAAGATTAACAAAAATTTGAGAAAGTCCTCTCTCAGACCTGAAGAAATTTCTAATGACATGGATTGAAGACAAGACATAGAAGTGAAGTGTATCTCTCTCTGCACCATGACAATAATAGCCAAAAGAAAAAGTCTGTTTGTGATGTTGAAAGGAAAACATGAACCCAACTGTGATGTTGAATTTAATGCTAGATCTAGGTAGTTTAAATGATTCAAGAATCATTATTCATTGCATAATGTGAAAGTGGTTGGTGCTGATGTGAAGGTAGTTGAAGAATCTTTGGAAATCTTAGATAAACTGATTATGGAGAAAAATTACTTGCCAGAGTAGATATTTTATATAGATAAAATCTCACTATTCTGGAAATGTATTCTTAAAAGGACTTTCATCTATAATGGGCCAAGTCAATGCCAGATTTCAAGGCTTTAAAAGGCAGAATAACTGTCCTTTGTGTGTGTGTCAGGGGGTCAATGTTTCAGGCTACAAAGTAAAATCCTTTATGATTTGGCACAGTGAGAACTTCAAGGCCATCAAGCATATTAAAATAATTGATTTATTGATAATTATATAATACTTATGAAGTGTCAGGTGATATTCTAAGTACTTCATTTATATTAATTTATTTAATACTCAAAGTAACTTTAGTAAGTTATGTGTTTATTAATCTATTGAATAGAAGAAATCTAGGCATGGAGGGTTTTAATTTTTTGTCTAAAATCTAACTGACAGTAAGCAGAAAAGCTGGGATTCATACCCAGGCAGTCCAGTGCCAGAGTCTATACTCTTAATCACTATGTTCTGCTTCCTCTTGGTGATGCCATTAACTCTGTGGAGACACTAAATATTGAAATGCCATCTACTGTTCTTAAAAAGTATCATCTAGTTTAAAGTATTTTTTTTATGCTTTGGTCCTTATAGTACAGTCATGTAATTACTTCATATAATGTACTTCAGTATGAGAGAAATTTAACATTTTCTCTGTATTTGTGTCATGTATAAATGTGTGTGTATATATGTACACACACACACACACACACACACACACACACACACACACACACACCAGTACAGTGCCAGATGATGAATCGTCTCTCGTATATGAAGAGTTACAGATGTAATGTGTAATGATGGAAGGGGCAGAAACATTTGTGTCAGAGCTTCAAGAGGCAAAACAAAGTGAGATTAAAAACAAACAAACAAACAAATAAAACTTATTCCCATGGACACCAGATGCTTAGTAGTTTTTTTGTACTAAACTAACATTGCCACTGCCATCATGCATGTTTAAAGACAAGTTGCTTTGGTAGCACGCAGCAATATGGTCTTCATAGACATCTTCAAACAAGTTATAAACATTCTTAATATTCTAAGCTAGTAAAGTAGCTGAATGCTAGTTACTTTGTCTTCACATCTTACCTGCATTACCTAAAAAGTCATGAGTATTTTTTCTGTGCTTACTTAGTGAGAGATCTTTATTTTTAGTAATAGCGGTTATAATCTCTAACTGATCTCTCTTTGAAAATACATAATTTTTAACAGAATATCTTTTATTCTCTTTTAAAAAATCATTCAAAAATTTTTATTGTAATGTACTCTACTACACATAATCTGCTGAAATATTCTCCTGTGATAATATTGTGCTTAACTGCCTTAGAATTTCATGACATCTATGAAATATCATTTATTTATATCAGTTTCAATAATAATAATAACTTATATTTAAATATTATCTTTTGTGGGTCAGGTACTGCAGAAAGCACATTGTATACAATTAACACGATAATCTTTAAAGGTAATTATTAATGTCATATTTTTAAAGCAGGTAAACTAAACTCAAAAGCAATTAGTCTGAAGTTTTGCAGCTTTTAAGTTGCAAAGCTACAGGTTGATCTTAGCCTCCTCTTTAATGGGCATTCCCATCTCACACATTAACATTTTGCAGTGCTTTAACATTTTTTTTTCATTTTTTTTCCCACAAACCACCTTAGGAGATAAGAAATGCATTAACTAATGAAGACATTGAAGTTCTGCAAGGTTCAGCAATTTTCTCATGTGAACAATGTCAGAAAGTTTAAAACTAGGTACCCTGACTAGTTCATTGATTGGCCATTATGTCTTTGGCCCCCTCCACCTTTACCTACATCTCCTCTTTCCCTTTCTTCTTTCCACTTTCTCTTTAGTTTAGTCCTAATCACTAAACTATTATCTCTGTCTTTGAGTTTTTGTTTGTTTGCCTTGTTTATTACTTTCAGTTTTATATTCCACATGAG
This sequence comes from Macroglossus sobrinus, assembly GCA_004027375.1. Lineage (NCBI taxonomy): Eukaryota > Metazoa > Chordata > Mammalia > Chiroptera > Pteropodidae > Macroglossus > Macroglossus sobrinus. The sequence continues at coordinate 20,512 of PVKZ01001412.1, read as the reverse complement.
TGGAACCATATGGTTCTCAACTTTCTGTCTGATTTATTTCGCTTAGCATAATTATGTCAACATCCATTTAGTTTTTTGCAAAGAGCAGCATTTCATCTTTTCTTATGGCTGAGTAATATTTTATTGAATATATGTACCACATCTTCTTTATTTGATCATCTATCAGATAATACCTTTGTCGTTTCCATGTCTTGGTCACCCTAAATAATGCTGCAGTAAACATTAAGGTGCATATATTTTTACAGATAAATGTTTTCAAATTTTTGGAGAGGATAGATACTCAGAAGAAGAATTGCTGGCTCACATGGTAATTCTGTATTTAAATTTTGAGGAATCTTCCTATTGTTTTTTTTTTTTTGAGATTTATACATCCTCTTTTTTTTATTATTTTGTAGAAAACAGAAGCTAAAAATAGCCAAACATTGGACAATAATAACAAATGAGCAGACTAGTTTCTTTTAAGAAGGTGAGTTCATTGATGCTGATGTTATAGGTCAGTTGTACCTCAGAAAGTTCATATGTTTGACTGAGAACTAAAATTGACATATTTAAAAAAGAATATTTAATATTTTTATTATAGTCAATGCATTAGTCAAAATGGCTCAGAAAATCTGGTGTTTTAAAATATCTGACTTTGAAGTTTTTAGTTTCATCTCATTTAGTTATTTATTTTACTCTTGTGTTTTTATAGTTTTTAAAATTTTTTTATTTAAATTAGTTTCAAGTATATAGTACATTGGTTAGACATCTATACAGTTCATAAAACAATCCTCCCCAATTGCTCTTGCCCTCCCCTGACCCTCCACCTAGTCAACATATTAATGCCAATTGCATTCCCTATGCTGTGCTCTCCATCCTTATGACCATCCATCAGCTACTAATAATGTACTTTTTTAACCCTTCATCTCATTCTCCCATCCCCCAACTCCTCTCCCCTCTGTCCATTACCAAATTGTCTACTATATTTGTGAGTCTGTTTTTGATTCATTTGTTCTTTTTGTTCTTTAGATTTCACATATAAGTGAAATCATGTACTGTTTATCTTTCTCTGTCTAACTTAAGTAACTTCTAGGTCCATAAAAAAATATCTTTTTCCATCCCCTTCCTTTTAGTCTGATGTATCTTTTAATCTGAAGTGAGTCTCTTGTAGGCAACATGTAGGGGTCTTATTTTCCTTTCAGTTCTTCCTATAAGGGAACACCCATTAGACTGGCAGCTGATTTCTCAAAAGAAACTATGTAGGACAGAAGGGCTTAGCACAAAATATTTGACAGAGTGAAGACCCAGGATCTACAACCAAAGATGCATTATCCAGAAAAGTTATCATTTAGAGTTGAAAGACAGGTAAAGAGTTTCCCAAATAAAAATAAGCTAAAGGAATTTATCACCACCAAACCAGTAATACAGAAAATGTTGGAAGGACTTCTTTAAGAAGAAAAAACATGTATCAAAAACATTTATAAAGAATAACAACTACATTCCTATCAATAAGTTCCTCAAATGGAAACTAAAAGAACAGATGAATGGAAAGAAAAACAAGACTTCATATTGTTTTTTATAGTATCTGTACCAATTTATATTCCCACCAGCAGTGCATGAGGGTTTCTTTCTCCCACAACCTCTCCAACACTTGTTATTACTTGTCTAGTTGATAATAAACATTCTAACAGGTATGAGGTGATATTTTATTGAGGTTTTGATTAGTATTTCCCTAATAGCTAGTAAAGTTGAGCATCTTTTCATATGTCTGTTGGTAATTTGTATATCTTCTTGGAAGAAATTCAGGTATTCTGCCCATTTTTAATTGGATTGATTGTTTTTGTTGTTGTTGTTGAATTGTATGAGTTCTTTATATATTCTGGATATCAATCTTTTATCAGAGGCATTGTTTAAAAATATCTTCCAAATTTCAGATGCTTGCCTCTTTGTTATATTGGCAGTTTCTTTTGCTGTGCAGAAGCTTTTTAGTTGGATATAGTCCCATTTATTTATTTTTGCTTTTACCTCCCCTGTCTTTGAGGTCAAATTTATAAAATTCTCTCTAAATCCAAGGACCAGAAGTTTAGTAACCATGTTTTCTTTTATGGAATTTATTTTTTCAGCTCTTGTATTTAGGTCTTTGATACATTTTGAGTTAACTTTGATATATGGTGACAGATAGTAGTCTAGTTTCGTTCTTTTTCTTATGGCTTTCCAGTTTTCCCAGCACCATTACTCCATATATACGAAGGACTATTTCTACACTCTCAATATTGTTCCAATATTGGTCTGTGTGTCTGTTTTTCTGCCACTATCATGATGTTTTAATTATTGTCACTTTTCAGTATAATTTGAAGTCAAGCAGTGTGATATCTCTGGCCTTATTTTTTTCCTCAGGATTTCTTTGGTATTTTATGATTCCATTTAAATCTAATGATCTTTTGTTCTACTTCTGAAAAAAAAATATCATTGGGATTATGATAGGGATTTCATAAAATCTACATATTGGTTTGGGTAATATGGTCATTATAGCTTTGTTGATTCTACTAACACATGAACATGAAACATCTTGCCATTTCTTTGCATCTTCTTCAATTAAAAAAAAATCCTTTAAGAGAAAAAAGAACCCTCAAACATTGTTGGTGGGATTGCAAATTGGTATGGAAAACAGTATGGAGGTTTCTCAAAAAATTAAAAATGGATATACCTTTTGACCCAGCAAATGCACTTCTGGGTATTTATCCAAAAAAACCCAAAACAATAATTTATAAATATCTATGCACCCATTCATGGCAGCACAATTTACAATAGCCAAGATATGGAAGCAACCCAAATGCCCATAAACAGATGATTGGATAAAGATATTATGGTTCATATATACAATCGAATATTACTTAGCCATTACAAAAATGAAATCCTACAACTACATGGATGGACCTAGAGGTTATTATGCTTAGTAAAAAAAGTCAGACAGAGAGAGATAAATATTATATGATTTCACTTATATGCAGAATCTAAGGAACAAAAAGAACAAACTAATCAAAAACAGACTCACAAATATAGTGGACAATTTGGTGATGGACAGAAGGGAGGGGAGTTAGAGGATGGGAGAATGGGGTGAAGGGTTAAAGAAGTACAAATTAGTAGTTGATAGTTGGTCATGGGGATGGTCAGCATGGCATAGGGAATATAGTTAGCATTAATATGATGGCTAGGTGGTGGTCGGGGGAGGGCAGAAGTAATTGGGGAAATCATTTTATGGACTATATAGATATCTAACCAATGTACTCTATACTGAAAACTATTTTAAATAAATAAATTTTAAAAAATGAGCAAAAGAATGTCTTATAGTTTTAGTATACAATTTCTTAAATTTTTTATCAAGTTTATTCTTAAGTATTTTATTATTTTGTTACAATTGCAAAAGATACTATTTTTTCATTTATTTTTTTGAAATTTTATTGTTACCATATAGAAATACAATGAATTTTTGTATCCTGCAACTTTACTGTATCTATTTATTGCTTCTAATAATTTTTTCTTGGAGTCTTAAAGATTTTCAACATAAAGAATTATGCTGTCTGAAAAAGTGACAATTTGACCATTTTATTTTCCATTTAGGGATGTTTTTTATTTATTTCCCTTGCTCTTTAGTAATTAATAAATGACAGGGAAACGGTCAACAAATAAATAGAAGATTGAATGACACTGTTGACCAACTAACCCTAACAGACATTTATAGAACACTGAATAAACTGTCCAGCAGTCTCAGAATACACGTTCTTCTCTGATATACACATAGAATATTTTCTAGAATAGGACATATAGTAGGTCATAAAGTAAAACTCAATAAATTTTAAATGATAGAAATAATATCAAGAATGCTCTCTACAATGAAGTGAAATAACAGAAAGAAGTTAGAAAACTCACAAATCTGTGGAAAGTAAAAGCACACTATGTAATCAATGGCCCAAATAAGATAATAAAAAGGAAATTACAAAATACTTTGAGATGAATGAAATGAGGACACGACATATTAAAATATACCAAAATTTGTGAAAGAACACTAAAGTAGTGTGCTTAGAGGAAAATTTATATCTTAAATGCCTGTAGCAAGATAGAAAAAAATTAAATCATAACTTAAACTTTCATTTTAAGGTCCCAGAGAAATAAGAGTTATAAAGATTAGAGTACACATCAATGAAACAGAAAATAGAAAATAACAGAGAACATAAATGAAACCAAAAACTGACTCTTTGAAAAGATCAGAAAAATGTACAGGCCTTTAGATGAATTTACAAAAACAAAATAGAGAAGTTTCAAATTAGTGAATAAAAAATTAAGGATCAGAAATTACTGCTAACCTTACAGAAATAAAAGGATTATAAGGAAATATGAATAATTGTGACTTCAGAAGAAACAGATGCTTTAAATTAACTAATGACAAGTAAATATAATGAATTCATAAAAAGAAAAAAATAGCTACAAAGAAAAGCTCATATCCAGACAGCTTCACCACAGAATTTTACCTATCAATTAAGACAAAAGTAACATTAATATTTCAAACTCTCTTGCAAATAGAGGCAGAGAACACTTTCTACTTCATTCTAGTACTGAGATCAGTATTACCCAAACACTAAAATCAGATTAAAACATCACAAAAATAATATAGAGTAATATATTTTATAAATATGAATGCAAAGATTCATAAGAAAATACTATCAAACTGAATCCAGAAACATATAAAATGAATTATACACAATGACCAATTGGGATTTATTTCAGGAATACAAAATTGGTTTAACATCTAAAAATCAATTAATGTAATATACCAACCATATCAATAGAATAAAAACCGCAAATGGCATAATCTCAATAAATGCAGAAAAAACATTTGACAAAAACTTATATCCCTTCTTGATAAAAACACTCAATAAAGTAGAAATAGAAGAAAACATCTTCAACTTGGTAAAAGGTATCTATAAAAACTCTGCAGCTCACATAATATACTTAATGGGGAAAGACAGAATGTTTTCTCCTCAAGTTCAGGAACAAGAGAACGATGTTCATTATAACCACTTCTATTAAAGATTTTTACTGTAGTGTCTCTCCAGAGCATTGGGGTGAGGGTAGGGGGCAAGGGGAAAATAAAATAAATAAAAGGATCCTATACTGGAAATGAAGAAATAAAACTATCATTTGCAGATGACATGATCTTCCATATAGAGTTCACTAAAAAAAATAATAAAATAAAAAAATAAAAATGGAACTAGTAAACAAGTTTTGCAAGGTTCCAGGTTATAATATCAATATGAGTAATCAACTATATTTTACATGCTTGCAATAAACAATCTTAAATAAAATTTAAAAAAAAAACAACTCCATGTATAATAGCATTAAAAAGAGTAAAATAGAAATAATTTTAACTAGGGAGATGCAAATCTATACACTGAAAACTATAAAACACTGCTGAATATATCAAAGATCTAATTAAATGAGAAAAAATGTATTTTCATGGATCAGAAGACTTAATATTGTTAAGATGGCAAAACTCTCCAAATTGATGTACAGATTCAATGCAATTCCTATTAAAATTCCAGCTGACTTCTCTGTAGAATTGAAAGCCAATTATAAAATTTATATTGATTTACAAGGGATATAGAATATCCAAAATGATCTTGTAAAGGAAGAATAAAGTAGGAGGATGTGGAGTCTTCAATTTCAAATTTTACTACAAAATAACAGTAATCAAGAAAGAATGACATGGTATAAGAATAGACATATACAATGGAATAGATTGAAATTTTATAAATAAAACAATGTGGTCAACTGATATTTTTTTACAAGTTGCCAAGACCATTCTGTGGGGAAAGAATAGTCTTTCAACAATGGTACTAAGACAGTAGATATAAATATGAAAAATAATGAACATTTTCTTTATATAATATACAAAATTTTCTGAAAATGGATTCAAAACTTAAACTATAAATTCCTAAAAAAAAAAATAGGACTAAAACTTTGTGATCTCAGATTTGGCAAAGTATTCTTAAATATGACAGCAAGAGCCAGAGCAACAACAACAAAAATAGATAAATTGAACTTCATCAAAATTAAACACTTTTGTGCTTCAAGGGCATCATTAATAAAATTAAAAAGCTAACCACAGAATGTGAGAAAATATTTGCATATCATATATTTGAAAAGAAAATTGAATCTAGAATATATAAAGAACATTTACAATTTAAGAAGACAATATAATTTAAACTTGGACAAAGGAACTGAACAGACATTTCTCCAAGATAAACAGATGGCCAATAATCACATAAAAAGATGCTTGACATCATTAATCATCAGGGAAATGCAAATTAATATCACTAGGATGGCTAGAATAAAGAAGTCAGATAATAATAGGTATTGACAAGGATGTAGAAAAATTGTAACCCTCATACACTGATGGTAGTTTTTAAAAATAATACATCATCCTTGGAAAACAGTCTGGAAATTCTTTAAATGTTAAACAGAGAGTTAACATAAAACACACAAATTCTACTCCTACTTACATACATAAAATGAAAACATATGTTCACATAAAAACTTAAAGTTAATATTTATAGCAGGTCATTAATAATAGCCAAAAGGTAGAAACTATTCAAATGTTCATTTACTAATGAATAGCTAAAAAGCAAAATGTAATATATTCATACAATAGAGTATGATTCAGCCATGAAAAGGAATGTAGTAGGAATATCAAAGTAATATAAGTAATATCATATTACTAATAGTGATATTATACTAAGTAAAAAAAGGCAGTCATAAATGTCCACTTATTGTATAATTCCTTTTATATAAAATGTTTAAGACAGGCAAATCTATGGATACAGACAGGCAATTTAGTCATGGCTTATGGCTTAGAGGGTGAGGCAATGATGATAAATGGGGAGGATGATAGCAAAAGAGTATAGGGTTTCTTTTGATGTGATGAAAATACTTTAAAATTAATGCTGTTAATGGCTGTAGATCACTTTGAATATAGTAAAATTTATTGAATTTTATACTTTAAGTGGGTTAATTAAATGTTATATAAATCATATTTCAATAAAACTGTTAATAAATTTAAAAAAAAGATTTGAAGAGACATTTGGGTAGAGAAAAGTAGAAAGCCTAGATAGGTGTCATAGCAAAGGTGCAGAAGAGATAGCATGTGGGAAGGCAAGGAAGCAGAGAACAGATTTCTAAAGGTCTTTTATTTCCGATAATGAGTTTAGATTTTATTCTGAAGCAGTGGAATAAAACTCAAAGATCTTAAATAAGATAGTGACTTTATCAGCTTGACAGTTTTACTACAAATTAGAATTGTGATAAATAATGGTTTGGTGAGAGGCAAGGTTGGCAGTAGTAACTCTCAACAAGTAATCCAGGAGAGAAGTGATGAGGGCCTAATTTATGCAATAGGGATAGAGAGAAATGGGTAGACTTGAAAGATATTTCATACATTAAATGATCAGGTCTAGTTGATGCATTTAACTCAGTGATGAGGAAGACTGAATAAAGAAAAAAAAAGGCTTTTGTATAGGACCAATTGGACAATGACTTCTTTCCCAAATGTATTTACGGTTCACTGCTTCAAACTCCATGAACATTCTCCATTGTGTCTTGACTGTTGCTACTATTTGAAAGAACTTATCCTTCTGTCTATCATTCATCTGTGACAGGAATGTAAGAAGTGAATATAGTAGCATTTAACGTATATGCAAATGTGTAATAGGCTGTGTATTGACTACATACATATATAAAAGCCAGCAAGAAACAACACAATGTGCTGGCAACCTTAAATTGCTTCTCTGTGGCATAAATAAATAAATAAGTAAATAAATAAATAGGATATTTTAGTTTTATACAGGCTTATCAGGAACATGCTTTTAAGATAGCCATAAAGGACTCAGAGAAATATTTCTTTGTTTATTTTTTAAAGCCTTGAGACAATTTGTGGTACTTTTAAAAAGCAACATTTTAAATAGTACATTTAAAAATATTTGTATTTAACTATCAGTTTATAAATTGCTTTTTCATATATTATTTTAAATAATAATTTGTAAAAAAATTTGGGATTGAGCAATTACATTACTATTACCATTTTAAAATTAAATTTACTGGAATGACATTGGTTAATAAAATTATATTGTTTTTATGTGTATAATGTGTAGGATTCAATAATACTCCATATGTATATTGCATTGTGTGTTCATCATCCAAAGTTAAATTTATTTATATCACTCTATATATGATCCCCTTTACTTTTACCTAACTCCTCCCTTTCCTGCTTCCCTCTGGTAGTCACTAAACTGTTGTCTGTGTCCATGAGTCTCTGTTTGTTTTAGTCATTCGTTGCTATCAATTTTATATCTCATATATAAATTAAGTTATATGATTCTCTCTTTTTCTGCCTGATTTATTTTGCTTAGCATGATAATCTCAGAATCTATCCATGTTGTCACACATGGTAGTATTTCATTTTTTCTTATGACTGAATAATAGCCCTATTACAATTTTACCAGAATTCATGTTTTCTAGCTCTAAACTCCATGCTCACATGCTCACTAAATTATATATGTTACTGTCTACCTACCTATCCTCTGTATTTTTATTAGGTAAGTATTTGGTTTTTAAAACAAAGTGACAACACCATTGATATAAGGTTGTGGTTATCTTTTAAAGTTATCTAAGAGTTGCTTAAATATAAATCCTCTTAAACTATTTATTTTTGCTCTATTTAGGTGACAGTCTGTACATGTAGTCATATTATAACTACATTTTATTTTTTCTAAGAAAGCCATAATTAAGTCTATTGTTAGTTATACATATTTCTTTATCCACTTTCACTACGTAAGAAGAAAATTAAACTCATAATGAGAAATAATTGTCTATGAATGTCTACTAATATTATACATAATAACTCAAGGAAAGCACGCCTTTTAGATGACGAAAGTGTCAGAGTATTATAGCACAACAACACACCCAAGTGACAGGGAAGACTGTCCAATGGGCCTCACTGGACACCTACTACATAAAGCCACTCTACTAAGACAGGGAGATTTAAAAATGCTACCTAATATGTAAAAACAAACACAAGGAAGGAGCCAAAATGGGGAGACAAAGAAACATGTCCCACATGAAAGAACAGAACAAAACTCCAAAAAAAGATCTAAACAAAGTAAAGACAAGCAATCTATCAGATGTAGAGTTTAAAACACTGATTATAAGGATGCTCAATGAATTTACAGGAAGAGTATATAAACTCAGTAAGAACTTTAATAAAGAAATAGAAAACTTAAAAGTGGAAATGGAAAATATTAAAGAGAATCAGTCAGGTGAAGAATACAATATCTGAGATGAAAAATACATTAGAAAAAATTAACAGATTGGATAAAATAAAGGATCAAATCAGCAATTTGGAGGATGGGGTAATGAAGGACACATAATCAGAAGAGCAACAAGAAAAAAAATCCAAAAAAATGAGAATAATTTAAGAGTCTTCTGGAACAACATCAAGTGCAACAACATTTGCAGCATAAGGGAACCAGAAAAAAAAGAGAGAGAGCAAGAAACTGAAAACCTATTTCAAGAAACAATGACTGAAAAATTTCCTAACCTGGTGAATAGACATACAAGCTCAGAAAGCTCAGAGTCCCAATAAGATGAACCCAAAGGGGCCCACACCAAGACATATCATAATTAATATACTAAAATTTAAAGACAGAGAGAATCCTAAACAAAGCAAGAGAAAAGCAATTAGTTACCTACAAAGGAGCTCTCATAAGACTATCAGCTGATTTTTCAACATAAATTTTGCAGCCTAGAAGAGATTGGCTAAAAATATTCAAAGTACTGAAAAACCAGGACCTATAACCAAAATTACTCTACCCAACAAGCTATAATATAGAATTGAAGGGCAGATAAAGAGCTTCTCAGAAAAGAAAAGTTTAAAATGTTCATCACTACCAAGCCAGTATTACAGGAAATGTTGGAGGAACTTCTTTAAGAAAAAAAAAAATGTCAAAAATATGAATAAAAATGGCAATAACTACATATCTATCAATAATCACTTCAAAAGAAAAATAATTGAATGTTTTAATCAAAAGATAGAGTGGCTGAATGGACAAGAAAGCAAGACTCTTGCACATGTTGCCTATTAGAGACTTACTTCATATTAAAAGACACACACAAACTGATAGTAAAGGAGTGGAAAAAGATATTTCAGATGAACCTAGAGAGTGCTGGGTGGAATAAGTCAGGTAGAGAAAGAGAAATGCTATATGATTTTACATACATGTCAAATCTAAAGAACAAAGTAAACAAAAAAAAGAGAAACAAACTCATAGATACCAAGAACATTTTGAGAGTTGCCAGATGAGAAGCTGCTGGTGAAAAAAAGGAAAGGAATTAAGAAGAAAAAATGGTAATTACAAAATGGTCATGGAGATATAAAGTATAGTATAAAGAATATAGTCAATAATATTATAATAACTATGTATGGTGTCAGATGAGTACTAGAGTTATTAGGGTGATCACTTCATGATTTATGTGATGTCTAATCACTATGTTGTATACCTGAAACTAATAGTATATGCCAACTATAATTGAAAAATTAAAAAAATTATGTAATAAATAAACAGCAGTATGTTTTGAGGCCATAGTATAATAAAATGAAAGGTATCCCAAATTATTTTAAAAAATTGAAAGCTCTAGATAATTTAATATTTTTAATTACAGAAAATTATATCCTGAATGTGCTTGCTGGAGTTAGAAAACTTTTCTACCCTGAAAAAGTAAAAAAGACAACCAGGTCATGGAAGCACAGAGAGTTCCAAATAAGATGAATGCAAAGAGTTTTACACTAAGATATATGAGAATTAAAAAGTTAAAGATAAACAGAAAGCCTTAACAGCAGCAAGAGAAAAACAAATTACATACAAGGGAAACCCCATAAGATTATCAGTTAATTATTCAGCAGTGGCCTTACATGCTAGTAGAGAGTGATAGGACATCTTTAAAATGATGAAAGAAAGGAAACTACAATCTAGCATAATTTGCTGATCAAGATTATTATTCAGAATTGAAGGAGAGATAGTTTCCTGGACAAGAAAAAATGGAAGAGTTTATCATCACTAAACCAACTTCATAAGAAGCATTAAAAAGAGATTCTTTCAGCAGAAAAAAAAAATAAAAAAAAATACATGATACAAGAAAAATCTCATAGGTAAAGAAAAATATTTAATAAACACAGCAAATCGGTCATTTAAAGAGCAATTATGAAGGTCAAAGACAAAAGTACAAAACAACTCAAACTACAATAAGTAGTTAGAAAATACACAAAATACCTAAAATATGACATTGAAAATACAAAGTGAAAGGGGAAGTAAAAATGTAATCCTTTTAGAATATATTTAACTTAACTATCAACTTAAAATAGACTACTATAGATATAGAATGATATACATAAACCTCAAGGTAACAACAAACTAAAAACCTATAAAAGACACACCCAAAATACTAAAGAAAACCAGTAAACCACAAGGGAAGAGATCTAGAAAAGAAGAAAAAAACAGAGATGGACTACAAAAACAACTAAAATACAATTAACAAAATGTCAGTAGGTACACACTTATCAATCATTACTTAAAATGTAAATTATCCAATAAAAAGACATAGGTGGTTGAATAGATTAAATATCATGACCCATTTACATGGTTCTTATAAGAGACTCACTTCAAAGTAAAAGAAATATGTAGAGTGAAAGTGAAGGGATAAAAAAAGATATTCCATGCAAATAGTAATAAAAAAAATGCTGGGGTAGTCATACTCAAATCAAACAGAATAGATTTTAAAACAAATTTCTTAAATAAAAACAGAAAAAAAAACATTATATAATGATAAAGGGGTCAATCTAAGAAGAGAATATAACAATTGCACATATCTACGTACCCAACATAGGAGTAACTTAATATGTGACACAAATATTAATAGACATAAATTCCACAGAATAAACCACATATTAGGTCACAAAGCCCTCAATAAATTCAAAAAGATCGAACTCATATAAAGCACCTTTTCCAGCCACAATGGCATAAAACCAGAAATCACCTGCAGGAAGAAAACCAGAAAAAAACAACTATGTGGAGATTAAACAACACACTACCAAACCATCATTGGATCAAAGAGAAAATCAAACAAGAAATCAGAAATTACATTGAGCAAATGAAAATGAAAATAAAACTTTATAAAATGTAGGGGATGCAGCAACAATGGTTCTAAGGGGAAAGTTTATAGCTATACAGGCTTTCCTTAAGAAACAACAGAAAAAATTCCAAAGAAACAAACTAACTTTAGACCTAAAGAAACTAGAAAAAGAACAACAACAACAATAACGATAAAGTGTGTGGAAGGAAGGAATTAATAAAGATAAAAACAAATAAGTAAAATAGAGATTAAAAAGCAATAGAAAATATCAATGAATCTAAGAACTGGTTATTTGACAAGATAGACAAAGTTGGCAAACCATTAGCTAGGCTCATAAAGAAAAAAAGAAAAATAGTTTAAATGAATAAAATTAGAAGTGAAAGAGGAGACTTTGCCACTAACACCACAGATATACAAAAGATCATCAAAAAATACTGAGAACAATCATATGCCAACAATTTGGACAACCAAAAAAAAGATAAGTTTCTAGGAACATACAATCTTTCAAGACAGAATCATCATGAAACAGAAAATTACAACACACAAATTATTGGCAACAAAAGTGAAATGGTAATCAAAAAGCTCTCAACAAACAAAGGTTCAGGACTAAATGGCTTTCCAGATGATTCTACCAATAATTTAAAAAATAATAATAATACCTATCTTTCTCAAACTATTCCACAAAAATGAAGAGAAAGGATCACTCTCAAGTTTATTCTATAAAACCAGCATTACTCTGATACCAAAACAAGACAAAGACACTACAAAAAAAAAAGAAAGAAAACAAGATTTCAAGCAAATATTCCTGATAAACATAGATGCAAAAATTCTCATCAAAATATTCGCAAAGCAGAGTCAACAATACAAATAATAGAATCAAGTGAGATTTATCCCAGAAATGCAAAGGTTGTTTAACACACTTAAATCAAATAATGTGATACATCACATCAACAAAATGAAGGATAAAAATTATATAATCATTTAAATAGATACAAAAGAAATCATTTGACAAAATTCAACGTGTTTTTATGATAAAAACTCAACAAAGTTGGTATAGAAAAAGCACCTTAACAAAATAAAGGCTCTATATAAGAAACACACAGGTAATGTACACAATAATAAAATACTGAAAGTGTTACCTTTGAAATCAAGAACAGGACAAGGATGCACTTTCATCACTTTTATTCAACATAGTGCTGGAAGTCCCAGCCACAGCAATCATACAAGAAAAATAAATAAAAGACATCTAAATGGGTATGAAGGAAGAAAAACAGGCACTATTTGCAGAGAGTGATGCGATAATATATATAGAAAACCCTAAAGATGCTACCCAAAACAGAACTAATGAATGAACTATGTTAATTTTCAAGATACAAATTAATATTTAGAAATCTGTTGTGTTTTTGTACATCAATAACAAACAATAAGAAGTAAGTATAAATCAAGAAAAAAATCTCACATTTGCATGGAAAAGCATAAAATATATAAAAATACATTTAATCTAAAAGGTTAACAACCTGTACTCTTAAAACTATAAAACATTGAAGAAAGAAATGGAATAGGATACAAATAAATGAAAGGATATACAATGCTCATGGATTGGAAGAATTACTATTGTTAAAATGACCTTAATACCTAAAGTAATATACATATGTAATGCAATCCTTATTAAAATACTAACAGCATCTCAGAACTAGAGCAACTAATCCTAAAATTTATATGGAACCATAAAAGATGACACATAACCAAAAACACCTTGAGAAAGAAAAAAGTGGGAGGTATCATGCTACCTGATTTGAAGCTATACTACAAAACTATAATAATGAAAATAGTATGGCCCTAGCATATAGAGAGATGATAGATAGATGATAGATAGATGATGATGATGATAGATAGATAGATAGATAGATAGATAGATAGATGATAGATAGATAGATAGATAGATAGATAGATGATAGATAGATTAGATAGATAGATAGATAGATAGATAGATAGATAGATGATAGATAGATTAGATAGATAGATAGATAGATAGATAGATAGATAGATAGATAGATAGATGATAGATAGATTAGATAGATAGATAGATAGATAGATAGATAGATAGATAGATAGATAGATAGATAGATAGATAGATGATAGATAGATTAGATAGATAGATAGATAGATAGATAGATAGATAGATAGATAGATAGACAGACAGACAGACAGACAGACAGATAGATAGATAGATAGATAGATAGATAGATAGATAGATAGATAGATAGAATCAATAAACTAGAATAGAGAGCCCAGAAATAAATTCTTTCTTATGTGGTCAATTAATCTACAACAAAGGAGGTAAGGATATACAATAGTGTAAAGATAGTTCTTTTTAATAAATGGTGTTGAGAAAAACTGGACAGATACATGTGAAAAAAAGAAAGAAATTGGATCACTTTCTTATACCATATAAAAAGATGGACTCAAAATGTATTAAAGACTTAAATATAAGACCTGAAACCATAATACTAAGAAAACATAGGCAATAAACTCTTTTGCATGTGTATTAACAATATCTTTTTGATTATGTCTTCTTGGACAAAAGCAACAAAAGCAAGAATAAACAAATGAGGCTACATCAAATTAAAAATTTTCTACATTGAGAATGAAATTATCAACAAAATGAAAAGACAACCTACTAAATGGGAGAAGACATTCACAAATGGCACATTCTATAAGAAGTTAATATCCAAAATGTATAAGGAACTAAAACAAGTTAACACCTAAAAAAACAAACAATACAATTAAAGAAATGGGCCAAGGACCTGAATAGACATTTTTCCATATAGGACATACACATGGCCAACATACACATTAAAAGATGCTCAAATTACTAATTATCAAGGAAAGTAGTACCACCTGTCAGAATTATTATTGTTAAAAGATCAACAAATAGTAAGTGCTGGCATAGGTATGGAATAAAGGGAAATCTTTTACACTTTGGTAGGATTGAAAATTTTTGTAGTCAGTATGAAAAACATTACAGAGGGACCACAAAAAATTAAAAATAGAGGGGCCATACTACCCAACAATTTCACTTTTGAGTGTTTGAAAATATATAAACCCCCACTAATTCATAAAATATAGAAGCAATTTAGGCATCTATCAATAGATGAATAATACATTAAATATTATATATATACACACACATATATATATATATAATATATAATGGAATATATATAATAAAATATTACTCAGCAATAAGAAAAAAGAAATCTCGCCATTTGTGACAACACGGATGGATGGTAAGTGAAATGAATCAGACAATGACAAATACTGCAAGATTTTACTGATAGGTATAATCTAGAAAACAACAACAAGAACAAAAAAAGAAAACAAAACAGAACTGTATTTATAAATACAGAGAACAAGCTGTGACCGAAGTGGAAGGATGAGAAGACATATGAAAAAATAAAATAAATAACATGAAATTAGAGGAAAAATAGGGAGACCTCAAAAAATATAATACAGTTGAGGAATTGAATTCTGCACAATAATTTTCTAGATATTTAATATTTTGATGGATAACTCAAAATCTGTGAGATTAGAATATAGATTTTAGTGTATTTATTTAGAAACATAAAAAATCAGTGTTTGACCTATATTAAATATAGAGGGTTTTCTTTAAGTCTTTTTCTTTCATAATATAAAAGAGAAACTTTTTTTGAGTTTATTGTCATCCAAAAATACCAGAGATATTGATAAATAGTTAGATGATAGACATGGGTCACTGGGGACTGAAGGTTCTTCCTAAAAACCTCCCTTAGGATCTCCCTAGAACACTCATTTTGTAGTTATAAATTATTCCTACATCCTGAGGTACAAAGGAATAAAAAGCCATAAAATATTGGCTGGTTTGGTCCAACCACAAGGTCTTGCACAGTTAGTGCTACCCTATCCTCTCTGTAAACTTAGCATCATTATACTATCACTATAATATCATGCATATGTCTGGAAGTTTATGAATTTAATTATAACAGACTGAATTCTGGGTAACTGCATGCACAGTAGACAAAGGGTTATACAACAGCTAAATGTCAACTAAAATGACCTTACATGCCAGTCATCTAGCACCATCCCTGTAAATAACATCCAAAAGCCAATATAGGACACACATCCCAAGTTCCATAAGGCTGCAGCCCATTTCTTTCTTGAAACATACTTTAATAAATCTTTTTCTAAAAGATTTATTTATACTTTTTCTAAATCTCGCTGATCTGTAATTCTTTATTGCATCAGCAGAAAAAACTGAGAACCCTCAGTGCTACCAGGCAACACTGGATTTTAGATTGTCCCAATGATAACAATGGAGTTTCAGTTGCAAAAGAGTAATGTGGAAAATATTTCCCATCTTTCTTCCTTTATTCTCTTTAAGCCACTTCAATCTTGTAATGCAGAATTGGAGCCAGACTGCATTCAACAAGACTGTTAATATGCAAAATTACAAATGCTAACCTGTGGTACAATATAAAATGCTGGGATATTAAAGTAATAATAATGTGAGCATATGGAGCCACCAGATGAGATGATGTGTTTGTTAGAAAGAGGAAGGCACATAGCTGCTGTAAACAAAAGTTCCACAGAGCTCTTCTGAAAAACAAAAAAAGGAATTTTATTCTGATATGATTTGCAAAGTAGAGATTGTAGACTTCTACACAAACCAGATACATGCTCTTAGGTGAAAAGAATAAGGCAAGGGCTTTAAAACTGAGAGTCAAAAGAACAGGTTACTAAAGAAACAAGAATATAAATTTTTATCATTTTATGGTGGCGGCAAGTGGAATTCCAAGGGTCTCCTGACTCAGTGGTCAGCAAATGGAGATATGAAATAAGAACAATGGGTAGTTATGGTTTACTTGTGGTCATCAGGTAGAGTCATGGAATATGGCCAGCAATTGGGGTTATGAGACATGGTTAGCAGGGAAAGGGTGGTCACAAGACATGGGTCAGCGTCTCAATTTCCTGCAAAATAAACTAGTAAAACAAGTTTTTGTTTTGTTTTGTGAAACAGACAAGGGAAGAAATGAAGTTTGTCAGGTAGACAGAGTCAGATTTTAAACTGTAAAGTGGCCTAGTCATTCGAGCAGGGTCAGAGACCAAATTGTAGAAGATTCTAGATTTGTTCACAAAATTATATTAGAATCATCAGTGCATTGTATGTTCATATTTTTTGTTATCTTTTCCTGCAGAATAAAGTGGCACCAATTGTAAAATAATCATATAATTGAATCTTTACCTTTGAAGTAGCGTATTTCCACAACTCCCCAAGACAGTATGTCCATAAACCTATTAATTGATTTTCCATCTGAAACACTTCCAATTTTACTCGTTTCCTAATGAGAGACAAGTAGTACCAGTTAAAGTTTGGTATACAAATAGAGTTCTGTTGCCACATAAATGTTGAACTTACCAGTTTTTTAAAGCTGTATTAATGGTCTGTTGTTGATTTAGTATCAAATGGGATTTATAAAAATCTCTCATCTATGTAGAAATCTAATGATTTTAGTGTTTCTATTTCTAATTCTTGGCGATGGTCATTATTCTGGTTGCTGGAAAAACAACTGCCTAACCAAGCATGTTTTTCTTCAAGATTGTTTTTTTCCCCTTAAGTAACCATTGTAACTGCACATAAACTTAATTTCCTTAATATAGTTTCTTTTTTTTCTGATTCAAACTGGTTTTGTCCAGATAATGGCATTGTGATTCACTTCCTTTTTTTCTGCCTTTATCAGTTGTAAACCTGCTGCTTTAGTCATTAAGACCTAGAGCATAAGATTAACAGAGCCTCAGGTCTATAATCATCAGGACAATAGGTTTCAGTTGTACTTTAAGGATAACATCCTGGCTTTACAGGTGTATCATCACCAGATCTATTGAAACAGAATGACAACCACATGGGCCATGGAACCAATGGGATGATGCCATGGCAGATTCCAGAACTGGGTTCAATTACCTCATCCCCCTGTAATCATCTAGTCAGTGGCAGCGGTGAACCCAATTCCCTTAGTTTCCAAGATGACTGATTTTTCTTATATAATCTGTAACCCTGAGACACCCAGGGAGACTGATTGTTGAGAGCAATATCTTGTCTGTGTCTCCTAGGACTTGCAACTCCCTAAATAAACCTTACTTTCTTTGTTGCAAAATCTGCACATATTTTTTCTTTGTTCTTAGGTGTGCAAAGGTAGATGGATCCTTTTTTTTTGTACTAATAACAATCACAGCAAAGAAAATATAGATTTATTTAAGGAAACAGCACCAAGCCCTGAGACACAGGTAAGATAATATTCAAAGACCTGGCTCTCCAATGGCCTCTAGGAGATAAATTATATAAGGGAAAACTCATTCACCCCAGAAGCTAAAGGAGTTGGAGTTATGGACTCTCCTGAATGGTCAGGCTAGTGTAGAAGGCAATTGATCATTGCATCAGATTCTGATGTCGGTCATGGCAATATTCTGTTTGGTTTCAGTGGGATGCTGGTAGGGTTGTTCTATCTTAATGAGTGTGGAGCTACAAGATGTTATCTTTAATTTGATGGAAACACCTGTTTCTGAACAGATCTGAGGCTTTGTTTCCTAAGACAGTTTGATGCTGACCTAAGGGCTTAATGGCTTAATGATTAAGGAAGTGGTCCTGCAGTATGCCAAAAGATAAGGGAAAAAAAAGAAGCAAGTGAACCCAAGGCCAGTTTGAATTTAAAAAAAAAAAGAGAGAGAGAGAGAAAGAATTATTTAAAGAAGTGAAGATTTGCAGTTAGAATTTCCCTCTTTTTTTAAAAATTATTATTTCTCAACATTGAGGGAGAAGAGATGATGGTGAGGACCTCTTAGACTGCTTCCTACTGAAAAGGAGCAGAGTTTAGGAATTAGAGGAATGAAACTGACTTACATTCAATTGAAAATATTATTTAGTTCCTGATTTACCATGAATACTCTGCACTACCATAATCTTTGCTTTTTGTCTGGGAGCCCTGCCTTCAGTTCTGAAGATGAGATTTTTAGTCAAACATACAGCCTTTAACATAAAACATAATTTGATAAGGACTATCAATATAATGCATCCTTGTAATAACCCATGAAAGAGGCCACCCATTTCAGAGGGTAGCTAGTAAAACATTGTCTAATGGGTGTTTTCTCATATCATGTAGCTTAGTGGCTTTTTGCATGATTACATTTATTTCAGTATCAACTTCCCTATAGGTGTGGAAGTAGGTGTAGTATGTTGTATTAGCTACTACACAGATGTTTTCTTGTCTTCTCAGCAAGTAACTTAAAACACAATCCTATTGTCTAGGACTAATGTGCCAAGGACTGTAAGGTGATTGTTGTGGCCAATATTGAATAGATCAAACTAAGTATGTTCTCAGAGACTGTTTAATAGCCGGTGGTTGTCCTTGCTAGGAGCAGCCCCGAACAAGAATCATGTCCAGCTTATATTCAATTGATTGTTTCTCATGCCAGGCAAGCAAGCAGGGCGACACAAGCTAAAATTGTCAGTTAGTGTACAAGCTCATTGTTACATTGTTAAAAATTTCTTGATTAACAGGAGGCGATTAGGGGTTCCAGGAACTAGGCCATTTTGCTTTAGTTAAACGTTACTAAGGTATAGAACTCTTTTGTCTAGTTTTTAGACTTCTTTTTGTTTAATTGTTTCCTTATCACATTTCAGCAGGCTGTCACATTTCCCACTGGTCTTCAGGCATATATCAAATCATTGATTCCCCATAAACTGAGGGCAACTGAGGTACCTCTGTTACTTGAGTAGATAATACCATCAATTTAACAGCCTGAACTCTCTACTTAATATAATTTATGAAGTAATTTAATATACACGGTCCAAACATCAGGCCTAGGAAAGCTAATATTAAAGGTCCAGTGATAGATGACAATAAGGTTGTTAACCAAGGGGCCGCATTAAATAACCCTTCATACCATATCTGACCTTGTCGTAGCTGTTCTTTTCTCCTTAACTCTTTGTCTTACTAAGGCTAGACTATCTCTAATTATGCCAGAGTGGTTGGCATAAAAACAGCAAGTTTCTCCTAAGGCTACGCATAAGCCACCTTGTTTTAGAAGTAACAAGTCTAAGCCCCTTTTATTCTGTAATACAACTTTAGCCAATGAGTCTAGGGACTTTTTTAAGTGATTAAAAGACTTTTCTAGGGTAAGCAGATCTTCTTTTACCTGATGGCTTAAGGCCTTAAAGTTGGAGTTTCCATTTACTAGGGCGGCTGTTCTTACTGCTGCCGAC